>CM077259.1:6449463-6511963 GCA_039654775.1 Spinibarbus caldwelli
ACAGATAGAAACAATATGTATCCTATATCAGCACTGTAAATCTTCTGTGCCAACGCATGCAAGGTTACCAGGAGGTTAGCAGGTCTCAGGGCAGGGCTGTCCTGCAGCTTAAAAGTTAAAAATATCCCATTGGCATATGAGCTGGCAGGAAATACTGTGACCCATAACTGCCTCTATGGATTACTGAGCACTAAATATAACTCTGCCCAGGTGTGCTTTGCCAAAAATCAGCTGTGAAACACCTACCACCTGTCCTGCCCCAGATTCCCCCATGTGACTTTAAACCTGAGCTGTATCAGGTAAGCGGTTTATATCTGGGGGCATTCATAATAATAATAATAATCAGAGAGAAATCAAATCATTTTTAAGCATGAATGAATTTCTCCTTTAGGGCATGTCTAAAGACCGTTTACTAGACATAAGGAAAAACAACTGCAACCCCATGACTATGAAGGTAACATACTACAAGAAGCCAGTCTTCATAAACCAGGGTTACATGCAGTGGCTGTGGGACGTGGATGGAAGACGCTATCTGGACTTGTTTGCGGGGGTCGCCACTGTTAGTGTAGGACATTGTAACCCGTAAGGTTCAGTTTGTTGCCATGCGACATTTTGTTTATTTCACGATTATGCATTACAGTTGGCTTAAAATGAAATAAACCACTAAACTGTAATTAGATTAATGTTTATGGACTTGTTCCAGCATTTTATTGCCTTGAACTCTTACATGGGCTGCTGTTTTTTTTGTTCTTGTTTACAAAATTGAATTATTTCTAAAATCTAATTAGAAGTTTGAATATGGTTGCAGGAAAGTGACAGAGACGGCCGAGAAACAGCTGAGACGTCTATGGCACACGACAGCTATCTATGTTTATCCACAAATGCAGGAGTATGCAGAGAAACTAGCCTCTCTTTTGCCAGACCCACTGAAGGTACTGTATGATTGATGGAGCCACTGCAATAGTTGGAAGTGGAAGGTTAAGAGCTTTGCATTGTGGATATAGTATATTACATGCAACATACTCTTGCTTACTGCAGGGGCTTATAAACTGGGGTCTGGTTTATTTTATATATAGTATAAGTTAAATATCAATTACTAAAAATATAAATTACATAAAAATAAATATATAAATAATTAAAATCCTAATCTTAATTAATAAAGTACATATATACAGAATTTGACAATTACATTTCATCGTGCCTTCTAATGTTGGAATTCATGAGATTGTTACAAAATTAAGAGACTTACAGAAAATACAGAAAAGAAAATTATATTATTATTTATAAAATTATTAAAATATTATTATTATAAATATTTTCCAAATAATTCATATGTATTATTATTACATAGCAGCCTTTATATTTTTGGAATGGGGCTCCTCACAAGAGGATCATCATATTTTGGGTCCATGGCCTCAAAAGTTTGAAGTTGTTTTTCTTTTTTTTTTAAGAAATTAATACTTTTAATCAGCAAGGACACATTAAATTGAGCAAAAGTGACAGTAAAGACATTTATAATAGTACAAATTATTTCTATTTTTTTTTTTAAAAATGCTGTTCTTTTTATTAATCAAAGAATACTGAGAAAAAGAAATGATCAGGGTTACCTCAAAAATATAAATCAGCACAATTATTTTAAAAAATTGATGAATGATTCTTGAGCACCAAATCAAATATTAAATGATTTCTGAAGGATCATGTGACACTGAGGACTGAAGACAATTACAATTAAGCTTTACCACCACAGGAATAAAATATATTTTAAAATAAAAATATTAATATATTAAAATATAAAAAAATATTTTAAATTGTAATAATATTTCATAATATTATGGTTTTATTATATTTTAGATCAAATAAATGCAGCATAAGAGACTTCTTTCAAAAACCTGGAAAAAAATAAATAAAAAATTACCAACCTCAAACAAGCGGTAATATATGCATACAGAAAAAAATTACCAACCTCAAACAAGCGGTAATATAAGCATACAGAAAAAAATTACCAACCCCAAACAAGCGGTAATATATGCATACAGAAAATCTGAATACTGTGCACATAGCCTTTTGTGGTGTAGCATTAATATCACAGTGGTCTTCTTTTCTAGGTTGTCTATTTTACCAACAGTGGCTCGGAGGCTAATGACCTCGCAGTACTAATGGCCCGGCTTCACACAGGAAACTTTGATGTCATCACACTGAGGTGATTGACATTATTTACCAATTTTTGAACAAATGGAAGATGGCAAGTTCTTGGGAAAGCTGACAGATCAAGCATCCCCGTACAACCATCGATAATCACTGCATCATTTGTGTTTGTGTGCTCAGGGGATCTTATCATGGTGGCAGTCCACAAGCGACGGGCCTGACGTCCAACGCAGATTACAAATATCCCATCCCTTCTTCTTTGGGCTGCCATAATGTACATCTCACACCCACACATTTCTCCTTCTGTCAGCTACCTGCTTTATAACGTAATATCCCTTGGGGTCAAGACCACAAATTGCATTAGAAGAGGAAACATCATATGTTGGTGCTGTTGTTTAATGCAAAAGTAACAAAATTACTGTCAGACCTCATGAGGTTTGAATAGCAACCCTAAACATTATACGCAAGACGTGTCGCACATAGATAGATAGATATTTTAAGAACCAATATGTAAACTTTTTCTTGAATGGCACTTACGCATAAAAAAAGTTTCTTGAAAAGCAAACTTGTGTAAGATAAGATCTTGAATTAAGTTCATTTTTCTTAATCAATTGCAAATATATTTTCCAGGTTTAAGCATAACATTTTAACGTTTATGATTAAAAAATTGACTTGGATAAGATTAAAATAACTTTATTCTTATGAAGTTATTCTTATTCTTAATATTTTTTCATTATAAAATTTTGCATGTTACATTGGGAATACAGTGCATTTTCAAATTTGAAATATTTGAAAAGCATGTCTTATAACTGTATGCGTTTGAGTTGTGGGATCTTTCTTGCAAAGCTTTGATAGATTTTATTTTATTTTTGTTCCTATGTGTGTTGTGTTCATTGTAGACCATGTGTCCAGATGTGTTCAGGGGCCTCTGGGGAGGAAGTCACTGTAGAGACTCCCCAGTTCAAACCATCCGAGTATGCAGCTGCTCCCCAGGTACACACACACACACACACACACACACACACACACACAAAGCTTAATAAGGGCATACCATAGATTTCTACTGTTTCTATATAAAGTTAATACTCTGTTATAAACTCTATAGCCTAACCTTAACCCAAACTTTTTGAATTTTTTAGGGTTTAAAAATATTAAACAAATGAAAAAAGATCTATATATATATATATAATTTTAACCCTTGTAACCCTTAAAGGGTTTAAATTATAAATTTAAAGAATTAATTAAATTAATTATGTGGATTAAATGCTCTCTCAGAATTTTTTCCCCATATATTACTTTAAAGCTGTTTGAATTACCAGTGTGGCCAAAACGAAGAAAAAAAAAAACAAACCAAAAAAACATCATCCTCAATTTCATATATAATTAATGATTCCTTGTTAAATAGCTCAGAACAATGTGTTTAAAGTACAAGGTCTGATTGTCATCAGGTCGAACATTGACAGCAACTACTATATTTAAAAAAAAAACAGTACATGATCAGAACTTGTTAACTCTGCACTATAATTAGTGATTCTTGTAGGCCAGCATTACTAAGAACATCCTAGAAATGTGGAAAACCACTCATAACATCTCAGCAGGTACCCTGCACAAACAAGCACCACTCACATTTTCTTCTGAAAATGTCAAAATCTACTTGTTAGCACAAATGTCACGTATGATAGATCAATCTGTTTCTTTCTGTTCTCAGGTCACTGCCAGGCTAATGATATGTATATCAGTGAGCTCAAAGAGATGTTGGCAACAACCGTTCCCAATCGTATTGCTGCTTTCTTTGCAGAACCCATCCAGGTTTGGTTACACCACACCTGACATTGAAACTCAAGTATGAATGTAATCAGATTAAGCATAAATGCTATGAAAATATAAACTGAGTGCCCTAAAAGATCAACACTAAATCTGCTGTAGTTAAGATGCTTTAAAAAGTTTCTTGTCGCAAAAGTGGTCCCACTGTAATCTTCATCGTTCACCATACACACTCTTATAAATAAAGGTTCTTTACTGGAACCTATGGTTCCATGGAGAACATTATCATTGACCAAAATGTTCTTCACACAAGGAAAAAATTATTATTTTAAGAACTGTTCACTGAATGGTTATTTGAGGAACCTAAAATGGCTCCTTTAATGCATCACTGCGAAAACCCCTTTTGAGAACCTGTATTTCTTGGGAGTGCAAACAAGGGCATTTCAGTTATCATAGAAACAAGCACTGACAAACAAAATCTGAGCCATTACCCGGCACTTTGCTGGTAGAAGCTGTAAGTTAGTAAAAGGAAATCAGTGAAAACAACTTATAAAAATAACTAACATTTTCACAGCAGAATGTCAGTATTTTGCTCTATATTGTATATTCCAGCACAGTCCAGTTAATGGGAGATTGCATGTAATGTTTAGAATTATATACAGTATAATGATTTTTGAGTAGTAATTGCTTTCATTTTCATTCAAGTATATAATTAAACAGGGCAGCAGCATCCATGGATGTTATAATAACTGACTGAAAATTCCACTAACACTAACTCATTTCTCTTAAATAGTAACATGTGGCAAGTTATATCATGATTATTATTTTTATCTTTCTACAGGGTGTCGGTGGGGCTGTTCAGTTCCCAAAAAACTACCTGAAAGACACCTACCAGCTTGTTCGGGAGAAAGGAGGAATCTGTATAGCAGATGAGGTCTGAAGAATTAGCTTTAAATCCCATTCTGTACATCAGTGAAGCCAAAAACACAGGGTTGGTGCTTCAGATAGTCCTAAATTTTCAAAAACAGCCAGAGGGTATCACTCTAGTCATGTAAACAGAAACACCTGTGCTTAACCCCTCCCCCCAACTGCAGGTAAATGAACCAGCATGAACTCATGCCAGTAGCCCCATTTTCAACTAAAAATGGAAAACTTTTTATGTGTTTTGGCCATTTATTTACGTGACAACTGCATTTTGAGGGCCTGAAAATGCAAAATTTTGAAAACAGGTTTCAAAGTGTTTTTTTAAAACAATACGGTTATTGTTTCTGTGTAAACTACAAAAACACAAATTTGTGACGTCGTGTATTATGTGTTCGCAAAGTGACATCGCCAACTACTGGCCTGGCATGCATAACGTGTTTTAAGTGTGTGGATCGTTTGGACAACGAATAATGCAAATGAAAATCTTTTTCTAGTACATCGTTGCCATGTAAATGTAGCCTTAGACATTTTTACACACAATTAAAAATGCTAAATAACTCTTATTGTTTATTTAACTAGATGCTGCTTGCTTAATTAAAATGCATGAAGTGATCATGTGACAACAGTGTTTGCTGCATTATTTAAAAAAAATATTATCAAAAAAAAAAAAATACATGAAACAGTATGACGTATGCAGCCAATAAAATTCGAAAACATTTCAGACATTTCAGAAATAAACTTTATTTCACATAAAAAAATCAGTTACTGGATTAGACTGATTAAAAAATAATAATAATTATCCAATTTATTTTTTTTGTTGTTTTTTTTACACAAAAAAACACGTTTATTTGTTTTAAGGCTTTGTAATATACAAATGCTTGCTTGATTACTGAATAATGTTATTATTATTGCAAATTTGTTGGAATTTTTGGTTCTTTTAGGTCCAGACTGGCTTTGGCCGCACAGGGAGCCACTTTTGGGGTTTCCAAGGACATAATGTCCTTCCAGACATGGTTACCATGGCAAAGGGCATAGCGAATGGCTTCCCAATGGGGGCTGTAGTGACCACAACAGGTGAGGCTAGAGTGAAATTAAGGCAAATTCAGATGAACTTATTGTGACTTGCTTGTTCAAGCTGTCTGTGGCTTTGTAATATTTATTCAATTTTGGCAAGTGTGCGTTTATAGATTAAATTAACTGCATTTAAAAATGAGGTACACACACAGTGTTATTATTCAAAGTTTAATGAGGGACTGTGCAGGAAGACAACGGGGTGGGGGGGACAACGTTCTTAAGCAACGTTTGCGTTTATGTCCTAATACACTACTCTCTATCAGACCCTTTGATCTCTATCAAAACTTTCACTGCAGTGTCATACTAAACCTAAAACTGTTAGAAATCCTTTTTGTTAATTGAAATAAAACTTAGAAAAATTAAAAATGTTACCTTGGCACATAACTATTTTATAAATATGTTTTAATTTAATAACTAAAATTACTAATCCAAACACTGAAATAAAAAAATACATATATATTATTTTAAATAATTAAAATTATTATTTAAATTATTAATCATTTAAATTGTTAAAAAATGAATAAAAACGACAAAAGCACATTAATTACTAAATTATTAAGACTTAACTTAAAATGAAAATTAAAAGTAATAATATTAAAATGTAATAATAAAAGGTTATCTTAAATAATAGTAAATACAATAATAGTATATAAATAATACTAAAATAGCACTGCTATTTAGTAGCTAAGTAGCTTAAGTAGTTATTTTCTTGTGTTGCTGAATGCAGAAGAAGATTCTGACATTTTTTTCTGAAAAATGTTGACAACCAAACAGGTTTGGTTCCCATTAACTCCCATTGTATTTTGGGTCCATACACTGGAAGTCTTCTTTTGTGTTCAGCAGAAGAAAGAAATGGATGGTTTGGAATGACAAGAGTGAGTAAATGATGAGAAAATGTCCTTTTTTGGTCTTTTGAGTTTGTGTAAATGAGAACATTGTCACGTAATAATTGTTAATTAGGTCTGAGATAATGCTCCTAATGAGGTACCTCAGGGCCACGTTCACCTCACTCACACATGTGGATCGAGTAATGAGTTCAAATTCCCCATTAGCCCCACATACTTCAACTTTGAAAGCATACTGGAGTGCCACTGCTTGCTTTACACTTTTTTTCATTCACACTAATTATGTTCCTCTGGCTCTCGCTGTTTGCTCTTCATTCTGTGAGAAGCTGAGAGAGACAGTGAATAGAAAAAGTAAAACCTGAGTAGATTAATTTGTCTAAAATTATGAGTGTACCTAATGCTTACATTGGTGCCAAATGAATAAAACCACATTGAAAAACACCTTGTGAGTGGGTCGCATGCATATCGTTTGCACTGATATGATGCGAGTTGTGTATTTTGCAGAGATTGCCAGGTCATTTGCGAAGGGAGTTCATTTCAACACATTTGGAGGAAACCCATTAGCCTGTGCAGTCGCCTCATCAGTGCTAGATGTAAGTATAGATCATTTTACTTTTCAGTCCTTTACAGTTACATTGGTATAAACAATAGGGAATGCATAAATTGTCATTTTGAGTGTGATAAATTATAAACCAGTAGAAAAATAAATAAATAAAATTAAATAAAATTTTAAAAATCCAGTATTATGATTTATGTGTTTGTGAGATAATGATAAAACTACAAAAATATACATATAATATCTGATATCAGCAATAGTACATAAAATGTACTACTAGTATATTTATACTAAATAATAGTATAAAATAAAATAATATTACAATAAATAATATTAACTAATTAAAATAAAAAATCAGTGGTTAACAAAATAATATAAAATATCTGCTATCAGTAATAGTAAATACAAAATGTTCTAAGTGAGATAAATCATTAACTAGTATAAAAATATAAATAATAGTACAAAATAGTATACAATTTAAGATCAGTGGTACATAAAATTAAAAGAATATCTGGTATCAACAATAGTGAATATATAAAATGTTGAGTAGTAGTAGTACTAGTATAAAGCAGAACTTAAAAAATCAATTATCAATGGTTTAAAATAAATAAAATAAAATAAAAATGGGACCTACAGGAACATGACCGATGCAATTTCTAATTTACTTCTCTTGTTATGTCCATAAGATTTTAATAATTGTATTTATCATATTTTTATTCAGTTTTATTTATACTAGCTAACAATACTTGAAACTGAATGCTCTATATTGCTGTCAGACAATAAAAGAGGACAAGATGCAGGAGAACAGTGCTGAAGTGGGGACGTACCTGCTAACTGAATTGGCCAAACTCAGGGACAAGTACGAGATCATCGGTGATGTGAGAGGAAAAGGTCTTCAAATCGGGGTGGAGATGGTCAAAGATAAGGTGAAAGAAGCAGACATTAAAATACATCAAATGCATATAGCTTTCATTCATATTATACTATTGATATTATTAGCCAATACAACAAATCTGTGTATTAACGACCTATGGAAGCCTGTTTCCGTCACAGGTTAAAAAAATTAAAATGGTTTTTGTGAAAGTTAATTGTGAAATTTGATCTCACAATTCAGACTGTTTTTCTCGCAATTTTGAGTCTACAAAAACTCAGAGTTTGCATCACAATTTTTTTTGTTTCCACCACAAAATAAAAAAGGTAATTGTGACTTATTATTTTGCAATTCTGATTTTATATCTTACATTTTAGACGTTTTTCTCACAATTTTGAGTTTACATCTCACAATTTATTTTTTATTTTTTGCATCCACCACAAAATAAAAAAGGTAATTGCGACTTCTTATCTCGCATTTTTGATTTTATGATATTTTTCTTGCAATTCTGAGTTTACATCTCACAATTTTGACTTTATTTCTGTAAATTTTGAGTTTACATCACACAATGCTTCCACCACAAAAAAAAAAAAAAAGGTAATTAACTAGGGATGTAACGATATCATCGTTTACGGCCACCAGTTATGGTTTATGTTCAAGGCAGATGATTAGAGCATTTCAATAGATTAGCAGTGAGATGTGTCTTTGTAAGCATTTTTTTTCCCACTGAAGCTGGAGATTTCCTTCAAAATAAAAGTGCAGTCCAAATTCAAAATATCTCTTTCAAGTGTAGAAATTAGGAAAGTATTGTAATTTCCCTACTGTAGTGTAAAGTAAAAATAATATACCTATGAAAAATTCATTTATTTTTCAGTGCAATTGTTTTGCAATATATGGCTATTACTGTCATTGTTGTTATTATTATTATATTCTAATTAGTTTGGCTTCCTAAAACACCAGTGTGAATGTAATTTAGACTGAAACAGTATATAAAAAGAGGGTTGAGTCCCCTTTAAAGTTCAGGTACAAGTCAATTCACTGACTTTTTTCTGACTTAAGTTTTCTTAGTTAAGGACATTTGCCTTTTTTTTTTATTATAAATATCGCAATAAATATCGTATCGTGGACTTCATCTCATAATATTATCGTATCGTGAGATTTTGATATTGTTACATCCCTATAATTAACCTTTTGTCTTGCAATTGCATCTCACAATTCTGCATTTATATCTTGCAATTTTTAGTTTTTATCTAGCAATTCTGACTTTTTTTAAATTATGAGCAAAAAGAGTCATAATTGTGAGATATAAACTCAGACTTGCTAGACAAAAGTCTTACTTTTTTTTTTTTTTATCCCGTGGCGGAAACAAGCTTAATGACCCGCTGTACATGATTTGGATTAATAATTTATAAGAATACAAACCATTTATTCATATCTTGATACGACATCTTAATGTCTTAAATAGCATTGACTGAAATGAGTATAAATATTGTATTTGCAATAGAAACTAACCTATATTTTTGCCAAATGTCAGTAAAATCTTTCCACCTTACAAAAGCAACAAAGTGTACTCAGTTGTCAGCTGAAGGATCGTGTAACTCTGAGTAATGACATTTCGATCCACTTGAACTAATGCCTTAAATACACGAAGACATCTGACGGTGCACGTGTCCGTCTGCACAGAGCTTTAATGATGGAAACTGCCTCTCATCAGGCCGCAGTAACCTTGCTTATACCTTTCCAATATAAGTGCACTGAGCACAGCAGCTTTTCTTCTAGAAAGAGCTCAAATTCAGGAAATCCAATAGTCTTGGCATAAAAAAGATGCGCTTCAATTTTAAATGTCTAAATATATCCTGCTTTGTGAATATTAAGTCCAATGACACCTCAGGCTTTTGCACGGTTCAGAAATCATTGCAAAAATCCTCAAGCTTTGTGATTGTGCATCCACTTCATTAAACTTTATTTGCAGAGCAATCATGGTTTCTTGACCTTGAGGTATGAGAGGAGTCACGAGTAGGAGTTACTTTAGCTCCAAATGGAATAGTTAATGATTCAGAGTGTTTGTTGTGAGTGTATGCCATTTTCCTCACAGGAAATGAGCTAGAAGCCTTGTTAGCCATTAACTAGAGCAGAGCGCAATGAGACAGCGTGTTCGAACATTCCCAGAACACACTCCACTCTCTGCTGGAGCTAAAAACACCCACTGAACCTCATTTACCTGTGACTATTTATACTGTAGACTCTTTGAGGATGTTTCTGGAAAAATAAGACAGACACACAAAGTACACTTCGGTCACATTTAAGCAGGTTTCACTGTGTGGATGAGTTGAGTTGAACTGAAAACCCCTAAAATTGTTCTCCTAAAACCCACTGAACCTTTCTCTCAAACCCATGTTTAGGCCAGCAGGCACCCGCTCCCTCCTGAGGGCATGGCTGAGATCTTCGAGGACACTAAAGACATGGGCGTACTGATTGGAAAAGGGGGACTGTATGGACAGGTAGGCGAGGGTATCTGAAAGACCATGTGTAAAGCGCTTCTTGCGGAGGTGGAATATGACTGCATGGGGTGTGGGGTTGTTGTGCAATGGAAAAGGTATTTCAGGGATTCACTTCAGTCTTGTAGTGGCATGGACGATCAATGCCTCAGGAATCCTGCTTGTCTGAACTTACAGAAATAGTTACAGTAAGCATTGAATGTACACTTAAAGGAACAGTTCAAGTTTATATATATATATATATATATATATATATATATATATATATTTTTTTTTTTTTTTTTTTGTTGTTGAATAATGTTCTTTAACATTTACAATTAGATGTATATATAAAACAGTACAGAATAGACTTTAAATGTAAATTCATGTTTTAAAATGTATGAATATATAAATATAAAAAAAAAATCTAAACAGTATACATATATTATAAATTAATTTAAAAAATAAAAGTGTAATACATTATTTTTATTTACCTCTATCATATTTTAGTGATTTAAAATGCTTTAAATGTGCTTTAAATTTGTTTTGTGTATGTACATTATATATATATATATATATATATATATATATATATATATATATATCTACAAATTTTATTATAAATTAATTTAAAAAATAAGTGTATGTGTGTGTATATATATATATATATATATATATATATATATATATATATATATATATATACACACACACACACACACATATGTATGTATAACACGTTTACAGTAAAATATATGCTAAATGTATAATTTATATATATAAAAAAAAAATATATATATATATATATATATATATATATATATATATATATATATATATATATATATATATATGTGTGTATTTCCCCTCTCTCACCTGTTCTTTTCCAGACTTTCAGGATCAAGCCTCCTATGTGCATAACTAAAGATGACGCAGACTTCTTCCTCGCTGTGTTCAACCAGGCAGTGCAAAACTACATGGAAAGAAGATAAGACATGCAGAACATGATGAAGACGCACCGGCTCAAATTTCATCTAGAGAATTACACATTACATAACAGGTCTGGGCATCTAAAGACCACCAAAGGCAACTAACACAATTTCACACTCACATTCCTTAATAACGCCCTCTTGCTTCAGTCACTGATTTGAGTCCACTATACTTCAGAGAAACCTAGCACCTTCACAAAGTACTTATAAGCACTTGAGCTTTGTATGTGTGGCCTGAATGACCATCTAAGACCAGATCTTTCAGGAACTGGGACTAGTTTTATTCTCAAATCATTTAGTAGACTGACTTATCTCTTGAATTAAAAGAAATGTAGAAAAACATGAACAATGCTAGTCATGTTACAGTCATGTAATAAAAGTACACTAATTCAAAAATTATTAAAGTAAAACCAAATTAGCTGGTACAAAATTATTTTAGTATCTTCTAACAATACAGGATGATATACTTGCTATAACAGGTTTGTGTTGTTTTACAGCTACATTCAATTGATTTTATACGTTAAAAAAATACAACTTGACAGATTCCCTTGCGCAAGAAACAAAAACTATCTAGTTTAAACCATCTTTTCAATTTGGTAATTGTCTTCATTGCTGAAAAATATAACAAATATTGTTTCTTGCAATGCTAAATAAAGACTAAAGCACATTTGTAGAATTTACAATTACATACTCAAAAGATTTCTACAAATGTCTCCAGCTTTGTAAATGTATATCAGCCGCAGGGCTGTGCCTACAGTAAAACTACACTGTTATAAATACATAAAATATGTTTGCGGGGATTAAATTCAAACTTGACCCAGTTCAGATGACATTCATAGTCTATACAATTAAGGCAAGCAAGGTCACTTTTGTAATAAATAAATCTTAAAACGTTATGTGAAGATAAGGATATTTTTGTCCTGTGAAGAAAGCATCTGTATATTAAATAAGCATCCGTTGTTTTTTCTGGTTCTCTTTGAGATCCTTTCCTGGAAATCCCATGGTACTGTTTTGCATAACACTGAACCGCAGCTGACCCATTATGCGTGGTGCAATAAAAATATTTGAATGTTTAGCTTTTACCCTTTTCACAGTCCTAAACCCATCAGTCTTATTACTAAAAATAACAATGTTGTGAAATTTTGCTATTCATAGCGCATTTCTCCAAATGAACAATTTAATGTTCCAAAACATTTCCAATAAAATGAAAGGTCTGTGAAATATTGTCAAAAACATCCAGTGGAGTTTTATTCCTCGCGTAGCCTTTCACAGGTTACCAGTCTGGAATGGTGACTATGAAAACGCAACTAAATGTGACATAAAACGTGCCATCTTTAGCAGCAAGATAATTATTTTCAATCTCCTAAAAACAAAACAAAACATATGCACGGCCTACTGAAAAATATCCACGTCTCATTTGCCTACAGAACAGCTCTGAGGCACCAGATTACATGTCAATTCTGGCAGTTCTAGGGAAATCTTTTGGCATATGGTGCGTTACAAAAGAAATGTCAGCTCATGGGGCACAAATTCATTCTTCTAGGGACAGAAATACACGCTTCCTGATGGTTGCACAACTGCATGTCAAGCTGTAGAAAAACAGCAGAGGTTTTGTTTTCTTGGATAAATGTACATTCAGAGGGGCAGTCTTAAGTCTTTAGGTCTGTCTGTCGGTTATCTGTTCTTCCTGGCATCCTTTTTCTTGCATGTTTGTGCAGTGTTACTAGAGGAGAGGGCAGTGGCGTGGCCCGTGGTCTTCAGATGATCGAAAAGTTTGTTCCTGGTGGCAAATTCATACTGACAGGTGACGCAGCGCAGGTTGACTTCCTTCTATAAGGAGAAGACAAAAAAAAGTTACATTAAACTTAACTACCACAAATTTGCTGACAAATGTAATTTTGGAGAGCGAAAACTGACTCTGAATTTGAACTGCATGATTTGGGGGTAAAATAGAATTGCAAAACAATTTTAAATGTGATTTTGTACAATTTGGCCAACATTTTGTGATCATATATCAATATAGCTCTAAAATAATAATAATAATAATAATAATAATAATAATAATAATAAGACGTATTATTATACTATCATTTTTACAAAATAAAATGTAAAAATTAAAGAAACATTCCTGTTGTCCTGTTGTGCATGATTTGTCTAATGTTTTTAAATTTTATATCAATATGGCTTAAAAAAATTATTATTATTCAAATGAAACAAAATATAAAATAAATACTAAAACAAGAAACATTATTATTCACTTCACTGTAAAATTATAATATAAAACAGAAAAATATAATTTCTTTTACATTAAAATGTTTAAAATACTGCTTGTAGGATTGTACAATTTGTCTGATGTTTTTTAATTTTATATCAATATGGCTTAAAAATAATTATTATTAAAATTATATAAAACAAAAAATACTACAACAAGAAACATTACTATTATATTTCACTGTAAAATAGAATATAATTTCTTTTACATCGAACTGTTAAAAAAAGAAAAATTATACAAAAAAACAATACTATTATTTACTACTTATTTTCTTCATTTTCAAATATTAAACCATCATACATTTGCACGTTAAAGCGACCCAAACTGTAGGGATGGAGTTAAATCGTCTTTGCATTTTTGTATGAGCACACTAAGCCATATTGTAATTTCAGATGTATTTCGGTTAATCGTACAGCCCTACTCCGAACTATATAATTACTGAAAATGAATACACAATGTCTTTTTAATAAAATCAACAGTCCGGAGTTTCACTTATACTATAGTTTACGTATTTATTTCAATATGTAATGTGTAAAACTGCTTCATTACACCAATCAGAATAAATAAAGCTGTTTTATAGTGTGTATTACTCAATTACAGTTGTTACAGGAAATCACATTAAGTCATACAAAGTTGTTTATGTCTGGATGATGATTATAAAAGAGCTGTAACATCATAAAGGAGTGGCTGTTTGCTCACATGTACAAACACATGCTAACAAAAGTACAGTACGCACCTCTTGTGCAACTTCCACACCTCCGTGTGGTTTGCTGTTCTTTTTAGAGTCTTTTCCGCCTTTCTTCCCTTTTGTCTTTGCAGAGCTGTAAAAGGTGACATTAAGAGTTAATCTCAGTTCATGTCAATACACAGAGGACTTTACCCACAATGCAAAGGTTTAAACACTTTACAAGAGTTTCAAACCAGTGGATTGTTAAAAAGGCATTTAAGAGACACCTTTTTTGTGTTGTGGGTTCACGTCCCTCCGGTTTTAGTTTCTCATCTGGGTCCTCAGAGGGGACAGGGGCGTCCTCGTTGTTGCCCGAGTCAGGCGCAGGTGTGGGACGCTCTTCTGTGGACTGTGGGACTGGACTGTCAATCTCTGGCTCTTCTGGAAGATTCTGCACAACCGCATTAGAAAATCAAATCAAATTTATTGGATAAAAGATCAATTTAAATACCTAAGGGATTTGGAGATTGGATTTCAGTTACTTACATTTACGTTTTTCTGCTGGCGTTTCTTTTTCTTCTGCTTTTTAGATAATCTGTAATTAAATGAACCAATCAGTGGACAGAACCAGCCAATAATGCTTCCAGATGCTCTTATCCTTATATATTACAGTTTCAGACAATATGAAAAACTTGCAAGGTTTAATCATTTTAAATAATAATTCAAATGTAAGGACATTTTGTTGTTTGCTGATCAGTTTGATGTAAGTGATATTCATACTGTCCTGACAAAATGTCAATAAAAAAGACTGGAAATAAGAAATAAAATAACCTTGAATCTGAGGCAAAATAAATAAATAAATAAGTCATAATAATCAAAATATTTGAAATATTATTAAGCAATGACATTGTCATCTTATATTTATATTAATATTCATTCATATTATAAATATTCACTTCACAATAATATTTTAATAATGTTTACACTAGACATTTTAGACATCATGGATATATTGTGCAATACCATAACAGTTGAAAAGCAAACAAATTCCAATCAAAGAGAACATCGCAAGTGCTGACAGGCATGTTTTACTTTTGTCTCGGTGTGTCATCATCATCATCCTCGTCATCCTCTTCCTCCTCTCTCTCTGAGTTGTGACTCAGCGACTTGTCTTCCTCCTTCAGCTGTTGCTGTAGCAATGCCACCATCTCTCTGTGTTTCTTTGACTTCTCATGGTTTTTCATACTGATGTATGAGAAAAAAAAATTATACTGCTGCATTAAATGCATGGAATGCAAGTCATCTAGTGCAAAAACGTACTGTTATTATTTAAAAAAACATACTGTTATCATTTAAAAAATTACATATGCCAAAGTAGAAAGACAACACATCTATGAACAAATACATGTTTGTTTTAACATTTAAACAGGTACATTAACATTGGCTTATCAGATCATTAGTTGTATATACACTACTGTTCAAAAGTTTCAGGTCAGTAAGATTTTTTATATATATATATATATATATATATATATATATATATATATATATATATTTATTTATTTTTCACAAACTGGTTACAAAAGATTTCTATTTAAAAAAAAAAAAAAAAAAAAAAAAAAGCTGTTCTTCTGAACTTTCTATTCATCAAATAATACTGAAAAAATGTATTATAATGTTATAAAGCCAGTATTGCATGATATAAAGTCGCAATTCTGAGAAATAAAGTCAGAATTCCGAGATATAAATTCTGATTTTTTTCTCGCAGTTGCGACTAATTAAGTCAGAATTGTGAGATATTCTTTCCCCCCTCAGAACTGGACTCGCAATTGCAAGTTTATATCTCACAATTCTGAGAAAAAAGTCAATTGTGAGGAAAAAAAGTTGGAATTGCGAGATACAAACTTGCATTTCTGAGAAAAAAGTCAGAATTGCGAGTTTTTATCTCGCAACTTTGACTTTTTTCTCGCAGTTCTGACTTTTGCGAGTTTGTACTACGTAATTCTGAGAAAAAAAGTAAACTCGCAATTACAAGAAAAAAGTCAGAATTTCGAGACGCAAACTCACAATTGCGAGAAAAGTCAGAATTGCGAGACGCAAACTCAATTGCGAGAAAAGTCAGAATTGTGAGATGTAAACTCACAATTACGAGAAAAAGTCGAGAAATTGTGAGATAAAAAGTAGCAATTACTTTTTAAATTATTTTTATTCATTGGCGAAAACGGGCTTCCATAGAAAAGTTACCTAAACAGCAGCAAATCAGCATATTAGACTGATTTCTGAAGGATCATGTGACACTGAAGACTGGAGTAATGATGCTAAAAATTCAGCTTTGCATCACAAGAACAAATGACATTTTAAAATGTATTAAAATAGAAAACAGTTCTTTGAAATTATAATATTTCACAATATTACAGTTTGTAATTTATTTTTTATTTTTTTTTAAAATGCAGTCTTGGTGAGCCTTTAAAACGGGACTTTAAAAAACCTGATCCCAAACTGTAGAACGGTAGTGTAAATATATACTTTTACTAGAAATGTAAAGCAGCTCTGGATCTGAACTGAAGCATTATAAAACTTGTTTTTTAATGACTTAAAAATTTGTAAAAAATGAAATTAAATATTTATCTGTGAAGTGATGGAGGGTGAGCATGGAAAATTTCAGTGCGGTGTATATGGGTGCTATAACTCACGCTTTATCGGATTTGAAAGATTTGTCACAGGCAGGGCAATACAGGTCATCATAATAGTCGTCCATTTCCGCGCCACCATCTGCCTGCACCACATCTGACAAAAGTTATACAGCGGTGAGATTTGCGTGCAGTCCATTACTCACAAATGTTTACAGTATAATTGAGGTACTTTTCATGACTTGGTGCTGCACTGTGAGTCACCGCATTTACGTATGAACCACAGATGATTGCTCTGACTTGTCCTATCTATTTATAGTGACCTCAACAAGTGTTTGTACACTGATGTCACACGTAAAATATCTGAATGTCACTGCTTAGATATAAAATAACAACAACTTCTTGTGACATGCTCTGCTTAAAAAAGTGCTCGTACTATCTTTCTCTAAAAAAAATGTAAAAATATATAGTTTTTGGTTATGTTTTTAACCCTTCTGAACATATTTCAGTCTCAAAATGATCTAATGTGCATTGAACCTTTGACTGGCCCCTGAATCTCTGACCTCTACCCAGAATCCATTCAAGTATGCATGTACAAGACATCAGAACTCACCTCCCCTGTCCACGTTTGTCCTCTCCTGCCCGATTTCCACCTCCTCCTCATCTTCTTCACTCTCTGATGCATCACCAAACTCTTGACCGTACTGCGCTTCCATCTGCTGAAGTTCTTTCTCCAGCTCTGACATGGCAGCCCAACTCTGTTCCTGATAGTCTTCCGCCAGCCTAACGGCACACAATCAACATATGTAACCCTGGACCAAAAAACCAGTCTTAAGTCGCTGGGGTATATTTGTAGCGATAGCCAAAAAAACATTGTATGGGTCAAAATTATTGACATTTTTTAATGCCAAAAATAATTTGGATATTAAGTAAAGATCATGTTCCATGAAGATATTTTGTAAATTTCCTACTGTAAATATATCAAAACCTAATTTTTGATTAATAATATGCATTGCTAAGAACTTCATTTGACAACTAAAGGCGATTTTCTCAATATTTTGATTTTTATGCACCCTCAGATTTTCAAATAGTTGTATCTCGGACAAATATTGTCCTATCATATCAAACCATACATCAATGGAAAGATTATTTATTCAGCTTTCAGATTATGTATAAATCTCAATTTCGAATATATATGTAAAACTGTGATATATTTTATTACAATGTACAGGTGCAGCTCAATAAATTAGAATGTTGTGGAAAAGTTCATTTATTTCAGTAATTCAACTCAAATTGTGAAACTCATGTATTAAATAAATTCAGTGCGCACAGACTGAAGTAGTTTAAGTCTTTGGTTCTTTTAATTGTGATGATTTTGGCTCACATTTAACAAAAACCCACTGCTCCACTGTTCCATCATATCATACCACAGATAACTCCGTTTTTAACAATTCTCAAAAATCATGTTTTTTCATTGTGCTTTTCTATTAATCTCAATCAAATTTCAATCATGTGATGTGATTACAAAGGTGACAGAATCATTTAGGAATAAGATCGCATGTGTTTGAATTGAGATCGCGATCTTTTAATGATTAATCATGCATACATATGAGCCTATATAGTCTATGTATTTTTCCAGCCCATGTCATATTTGTACCAGTCCTCAAAAGTTACCCGGGCCCAGGCCCAGGCAGCCCCCCGCTTGTGCGACCCATGCATCAAGGCATAGCCTATTCAGTGCCTCCTTTACTCGTGTTGCTAATAAACGTTCTGTTTCTTATTCATTTGGTTCCACATCGTTTGCCGATTTTCAGTTTTTTACATTTAACCTTTGTGTAAGTTATTTGTTTTTTTATATTAAGCCTATAGCATGGTGTATTTTTATTGTTGATAAAAGTTCTATGTTTAATATAAGTAAGTTTGTCGTTGTACGGATAAGCAATTGACGTGGAATTGCACTATTTGAAAGTGAAAGTAAAATGCGCACAGGCATTTATAAGCTATTTAAAAGGAGGAGGAGAGGGAAAACTCTAACAAACTTTGTTTGTAAAACTAAGTTGTGTTATGCCGCTTGCAGACATATGTCTGTGGATGAAATGAAAATGATTGATGCCTCCGGAGCCAGGCATATGATTCTGCCGTGCATTTACCCGGCGACCAGTGTCAATGCACGTTCTACTGTAGATGGACTGTGAATTAAACCAATAACGTTACCCATTTTATGAACATGCGCGCTCCATCAATGGTTTTGTTTTGAAAGAGAAAAAAAAAGCATATATCTCTCGGTCGAGACCAACTGGAACATTTGGCGAGTCCAATGACCAAGTCCAAGACAAGTCCGAGTGCAAATACCAATGAGTCCAAGACAAGTCCGAGACAACAGAAAAACTTCGAGTCAGGACTCGAGTACTACAGCTCTAGCGTCTACACCGGACACGAGCGGTGCGGCGTGACGCAACAAAATACAATAGAACCCATTATAATCAATGATGCTGGATAAACAGTAAACAGCTGACTCGTTCTATTTATGACGTACTGACACAAAGTTCAAGTGATTTGCAATGCTTTGTCGCGTCCAGTGTAGACACGATGTGACAGCAAAAACATGGCGAGTGTGAAGAAAAGAAAAGTGAATAGATGACTCAAATGTGAATGGACTGAACAGTTTCGACTGAGTGGGTGACTGATACCATCTTTGTTATGGAATACACGTGTTGGTTCACATTGAGTTGACAGTTTTAACATACCACAACTTTGCTTTAATTTATTTTCAAGATATAAGGTAAAATATCTATTGTTGCTTTCACTATGGCTAGATCACGCAAAATAATATTCAAACTCACATTAGACACTTTTAACACTGAATAAAGCACATAGTGTATGTTGTTTCAGCCGTAACATCGCAGAAAATAAAACCGTTTCTAAAATAGAATCCCGTGTCGCTTGTCAAGTGTCTCTGTCGTGGGTGGTTAGGACAAGAACTACATTGAAAAGATACTTTTATCGCGCCACGTCACATCTGGTTACATTTTGATCCCCCCCAAAAAGTCTAAGAATAAAATTATTAATGCTGACAGATCTAATAATTGAATCTGCCATTAGGGAAAGTGGAGAGAAGAGATCCAGTCTAGAGATGAGCATGAACTTTTTTTTTGCATGGCATTTTTTATTTGTTCATTTGTTTTTAATATTCAACAGGCACAGTTTTTTAGTTTTCTGTATCTAAATGCAAAAATGTTCATAATTGTTTGAATAAAACAGACTACTGAGGAAATAAATCTGAATATTTATCTTGTGACTATCTTGTGACTAAAAAAAAAAACAACAGTATAATAATAATAGCATGTATATATATATATAAGTGCTGTCAAATGATTAATCGCGATTAATCGCATCCAAAATAAAAGTTTTTGTTGACATAATATATGTGCGTGTACTGTGTATATTTATTATGTATACACAAATACAATATATATTTTGAAAATATTTACATATATTTACATGTATATATTTATATCATATAATTTATGTTATATATAAACATATTTAATATAGTAACATAACATATTTTTTTAAATATATACATGCATGTACGTATATTTATATATACACAATAAATATACACAGTACACAGAAATATATTACATAAACAAAAACTTTTATTTTGGACGCCATTAATTGTGATTAATTGTTATACAGCACTAATATTTTATATATATATATATATATATATATATTTATGTGTATATATATGTGTGTGTGTATATATATATATATATATATATATATATATATATATATATATATATATATATTTATTTTTATATTATATATATGGGTCAGTGGCCCTTGGCTTGATATTGTTGGCAGAATTTGGCCCTCGGCAAAAACTAATTGAGGAAGCCTTATTTAATACATCAATAAAACACATTTACAAAATAATAGAAACAATAATAGATTACATTTTTTATATTTAATAAAAAGTAATAATATATTTACAAAATGTATATATTAAGTTTATATTAAGTATATAAGTTTATCCAAAGAATTTCCATGATTTGTCGAAATTGCTGATTGCTGATTTTAGGTTTGAAAATGTTGAAAATTCATATAAAAAAAAAATAAATAAATAAATAAATAAAAGAAAGAAAGAAAGAAAAAAGTCAGAAAATATTTTAATATTAGCATTGTATTTTTTAAGTGTATTATAAAATAGTTGTTAAATACTTATACTTATACTTACTATAAAATAATAGTATTATCACACTTACTTTATTATTTTATTTTATTTTAAAAATAAAATAATTAAAGCGCAATTATATTATTTTTTAGTATAATTTATTAATTATTTATTATATATTACTTATGTGCACCTCTGTATATAACAATTTTTTTAAAAACCCTGATATTTCCAGGTTTCTATTTAATTATAAAACCTATCTATATATAAATATCTCTCCTTGTTGACACATTTTTACTGTTGCAAGAACAAAATATATCATCATATCACCCAGTCGTATAAAATATAAAATATAAAATGGGCAAATCTTACTCACTTGGCCTGGTGGAGCTTCTGTTTTCTCCTCAGTTCTTCAACTTTTTTGGCCTTCTCTGCGTTTTGCTCTTCCACCAGCTTCTTATGGGCCTGAACACGCTTGTCACGCTTCCGGACAAAGGCCACTAGCTGGCGCACCAGCTCGCTGTGCTCTTTCCTGGCTTTGTCCCTGGTTTTCTTGTTCTCTTTCTCCATGGCTCTCTTCTCCCAGCGGTTAGAGGCCTGTCGCGTGTCGTACTCCTCCTTCCATGCGAAGTTTTTGCGCGTACAGAAGCTTTGCCAGTAGCCATAGAATAAATGCACCACCTGAGAGCACCAGAGGGAAAAATAAAAATAATTATTTAGGGGAAACACAGACAAATGCAAAGAAAACGTTTAGTACTATATGACTAGATTTTATATACAGACTTTGTGAATACTTCATCCTTTTAACAAGAGTTTTTAGGAGGCTTGTACACTCATCCTCTGTTCATCTGCTTCTTGCAAGCATCCACTGATGACAAACGCTCCAAAACATCCATTAGATAAAGTGCAGGTACGAGACACACCGGAAGGGGAAATGGTTAAGATCATTTAAGAGCCCTCAGGCCTAACTGAAGTGGGATGAACCTCATTGTTCAGACTCTAGAGAAAATGGTCTCAGGAGCTAAAAGAGATGCTGGATCCCTTGAATCAAATGTGAAGTTTTCAGTCAACATTTTCCCCCTCTTTTAGCTAACAATCTGAAATCTTGCCATCCTGTTACATGTAGTAGCTGAAACAAGTATTTATAGATGGAATACTTTTGTGTTCCATTTAGCTAAGTTAATAATCCACAGTCTCATTTGGCTGTAAGTTCTAAAATGCACTAGACACCCTGAAGAACTCTGAAGCAATGTTTTAGCACTCAAGTATTTCATCTTCATGGTACAAGCTATACATCTCTCTAACAAACACATACTCTCCTAATGTCTCAAAATTTGTAACAAATTGATAAACAGAGTTTGAGACAGATTTTTTTTAATGGTTAATCATCTAGCTCTGACAGTCCATACATTACTTCTGTCTCAAGATTGGTTTAGTTTTCTAGGGAAATGAATGATTCTGGTTCACTAAAAAGAACCAGATAAAAGGATGAAAATTACAGTAAAATAGCAATATTGTGAAATATTATTACAATTTAAAATAGCTGTTTTCTATTTGAGTACATTTTAAAATGTAATTTGTTCCCATGATGGCAAAGCTGAATTTTCAGCAGTCAAGGTTCTTTTTTATCAATACTGACAACAGCTGTGCTTAATATTTTTGTGGAAAACGGTACTGTATGTGCCAGTGTCTACATACAGTGTCATAGTCACTCTGAGAGTCTCCAAATGAGGGAAACTGGTCCTCCTCTTCTTCCTCATCTTTACTGTGCTCCATCTCCTCCTTTACGATAGTCTCAAACACATTCCTGTATACAGTGTAAAAGCCCTACAGAGAAACAAAAGAGAAAGAGTTTGCACTATTAAAACACAGAATACATGCATTCCCGCAATAAATAGTTTGAATCATTCCAAACTTGTGTATTTTGTATAAACTTCTACTGCCCTCCAGCGGTACAGGATGGTATAGAAGATATATGAGCTACACATTATAAACAATGTATTCAATTCAGATTTTCAGTGAGAAAGTTAATACCAGATATATGTAAGATAATACAAGACAATAATCAACAATATATAGTACAATATGAAATAAAATATATAAAAGTAAATTATTAAAGCTCTCATTTAGTTTAATTTCTGCTACATACAGAACACAAACAGAACACAATAGTCTCGATATGAACTTTTTTTTTTGTTGAACATGTAGATGCAATGCAATGGTAAAAGACATCTGTCTGATACATTTCACACATTAAAAAATTAACGCAAGTGAAGCACAAGAACATGTCGGATATGAACGGACACTTGCATGTATGGCTACTGGCCGACAAAAATGAATTTGAAATATTCACCTTTTCGTCATCTCCATAACCTGAATAACAGGTGACAGTGAAGAACTGCAAGAGATCAGTGCTGTCATCCTGGTACTCTCCGCTGACACCCCCTTTCAGCAGCGCCTCTCGGTGGTTATCAAACCTTAAAACAAAAGTAACACCCATATTAACATAATTAAATATTAATGGAATTATATCAAAGGCTCTAATAGCCATTTTAGTATACTAATGGCCAAATATTGATTTATATTTCTGGTGTATTTTTTTATTACATAAATTACCCCAAAATAACTACATTTTTGTGTATGTGTGTTTTGTATGTGTGCCAGAAAAGAATTAATTATTGTTGACTTGCAAAAAAAGCTGCGAAAAAATGGCTATAAATTCACTTTAACTGGAAAGCAATGGCATTTGCTGCAAAGTATAGCCTTTAAAATATATATTAATATAATAATATTAGTAATATTAGTATTACTGATTTGTTTGCAATTTTCAACCCATTCCTGATGCATACAATACTAATACAAGTTCATAGTTTTGACAAATACTCATTTTTGTTACCCAGTTATTACATGTAGGTCAGCAGAATTTGCAACAACAAAATTCAATACATCTCTGTCATTCCAAGCCCATATGCTGTTTTTCCACTGAACACAAAAGGAGAATTTTGAAGCTCTTTTGTACAACAACAGTGGCCACTTCTGTCACGCTCCAAAAAAACACCACAAAAGTAGTCCATACCACCAGATGGGAAATAGCAAAATTCACCTTTTTCTATTGAATGGAAAAAATAACTGCAATATCAGTTTGTAATGAAATAAGGATGAGAAAAAGTTTTTTTTTTTTCCCCTCACTTTTCTCTTAACCAGCACCTCATAAGCCAAGTTTAAATTTAAGGTTGATTCTCATAAATGTGAATTTCTGCAAACTTTTTTTCATGGGAATTTCAGGTGTCCTTCCAAAAATGACACCTGATAATCAAGTAAGGAGTCCATATAATTAAAAACTATACTATGAATTGCACACCAAAATATGCATGACAAACATTCAGGAACTTAATATTCCAACTAAAAGTAAAAAAAACAACAAAAAAAAACAACCCTTTTCAAATTTCATAATTCACAATATGTACATACATTGCAAATGATATTTTGTTATTTTATTCTGTTACTATTTATTTACTTATGTTTAATTACTACAAACATTCCTTTCAATTTCTCAGTCCCAGACAATATAATTGTGCTATAATAAACAGATTTGTATTCTGGATCATAACTCTAGAGGGCAAGAAACAGAATTATTTTTTTATGTTCTAAGTTTTGATACTATAAAGGTTATTTTAATATACACTGCCATTCAAAAGTTTGGGATCAGTATTTTTTTTTTTTTAAAGAATTTAAAGAAATGAAAACTTTTATTCAGCAAGGATGTGTTAAAATGATAAAAAATAATAGTAAAGACATATTGTTAGAAAATATTTCTATTTTGAATATGCTGTTGATGTTTTTTTTTTTTTACTTTTTATTCATCAAAGAATCTTGAAAAAAATATCACAAGTTCCAAAATAAATAAATAAATAATAAATTTTATATATATATATATATATATATCTCTTAAACAGCACAACTGTTTCCAACATTACTAACAAATCAGAATATTGATAATAAATCAGAATGATTTCTGAAGGATCATGTGACACTGAAGACTGGAGTAATGGCTGATGAAAATTCAGCTTTGCGTCACAGGAATAAATTATACTTTAAAGTATAATAAAATTGAATTTTCTATAAAAGCAGCCTTGATGAGCAAAAGATACTTTTTTAAAAAACATTAAAAATCTTGCTGATCCCAAACTTTTGAACAGCAGTGTATGTGTGAATGAGATTTAAAAACACAGAATAACAACTTAAATTTTAGTCTATTTCATAAAACCATGACTTCATAAGAATCCGTGTATAGCCCACATGTCTTCTATTTAAAGTTTTGCAAAAAATATATCATGCTGTGGAAGAAACATCACAGCAGTGAATAAAATATTCATTTTTGGAAAGAAACTGTAATTTTTAAGTATTGTTCACATAGGGCAGGCAACATTAATAAAGCCTTACGTAAAATCTCATTCATTTTGAACTAAGCTAGATATATTCCAGGTACGGTGAAGGTAGTTGTTGTTTATTGGAGGTCTTACCAGGCTCTCTCCTGTGGATCACTCAGAACATCATATGCAGCCTGGATAAGTTTGAACTCCTCTGCAGCCTCCTCTGCATTATCCAAGTTCTTGTCTAGAATTAAAAAATATGAGCTACATTAAAACATAATTTCATGGTTAAACTAATATAAGTCCTATAATCAACAGCAGTTGACAGATCATGGCTGAGGTATTGTTAGAGAACAGGAGACAGCAATAGCCTTATTTATTAATATAGGACAATAACCTCTATGAATTATCAAAGAGATAAGATGAAATCAAATACCTGGGTGCCATTTCAAAGCTAATTTCCTATAAGCCTTTTTCAGCTCGTCGTCTGACGCGTCTCTTTTAACGCCCAACACCTCATAGTGACACTTCATGCTGGTCTGGACTTGATGGAGATCCTACACAAACTTAAAAGACTGTGTTTTGAAAACAACTGTCATTAACTACAGTACACACGAAACGGCATCAAAGTTCCCACGTGGATCACAAAACTAAAACTACAGCAGCGTTAACCTAATATTACACTAAATATAATAAAGACCAGATTATAATTCAGTCGCTTAGAGCTCTTATTAATCAAGTTCTCGAACAGTTGTCATATTTTCACTCGACAGAAGAAACGCACGAAGCCGGTGTCGCGTGTGTAGCCGCGGCGCATGAAATTGATGTCACACACGAAACGCGCTGCTATTGGCTGAGAGTTGTAGTTTATAAGTATGCACTTCTATATAAAATATTTTTTGTTTTTCATTTATTTATCTGAGATTGCATTTGTGTGTGCATTTAAATATATTAAAGCTAAAAAAAAAAACTTTAAGAATAAAATAATATTTCTGAATATATTCCATATATCGCCATTTATCTTTCCTAGCTCATTTGTTCATTTAATAACCAATATGTTTGTAATCTTAAACATATGTGATATAACCTACATAAATTATTGATTATTGGCTTATATAAACATTACACTAAAATGTCTCAGAAAGCCAACGGTGTAAGTTATTTATTTATTGTTTATTAAAAATGAAGCATTAACTCAATATTGTTCTATTAATTTAAATTGAATGGGTGGGATTTGTCAGTGGCTAACCTTTGAAACAATGCAAACCGCTATTTATTCCTAGCAGGAGTGGCTTAGGGGTTTTTTTTCTAAGAGTTTGCATACAATTGACAAATGCTGGCTATTTTAATCTTTCAGGAGGACATATAGCTGCTGCCATAACGAGATCTGCTGTATGACTATAATTAATTTTAGTGACGTTTGATCTGCATTTAAAGATTGGATAGCTTCTAAACCAGCATCATGCAATCAATGAGGGAAGTTGATCTGGAAACATACAGTTTGTCTTTACTTACGGCAAAAGAAGATATCCTGAATCCACGCTCCTCAACAAACTGGTATGATGACGGTTTTTGTTTATTTGCTTATTTTTAAAATCCATACGTAATTAATAGCGAATATAATTCAGATAGACAAGATTACAGTAAAAAACGTAAAATAAATAAAATTGTGAACAGGATACGTGAAGCTGTTTTAAATTTAAAATATTTTTATATTTTTTTTATTTATTTCGTTTTTTTAAACAAGAAATACGTATGAGCATATTTAGGATACATAACTTTTAATAAAATAGCAATTGTTTTTAAACAAGAATAATAATTAGAATGCATCAAAATATGATATTAACTATGCATAATATCCTGTTTTGTAAAAGTGAAAAGAGTTAGCAGAGGATGGTTTCGATCCATCGACCTCTGGGTTATGGGCCCAGCACGCTTCCGCTGCGCCACTCTGCTGCACGCGGGTCTACATGCGCGCTGCAGGGTCTTCAACAAAAGACTTTTCCATTGCTCTTCTTTAATTGTTCTAAGCTATTAATTATTCATAAACGTTGAAGACCACATAAAACATTATGCTCAGGCTGAAATTCCTTGGAAAGAAAATAATGTGCAGCTATTCCACTACACAGATGTGCGTTTTTAAGGAGATATTAAATGTTCATCAGCGGCCCAGACAAAAAAAAAAAAAACTAATATTTAACAGAATTAGGTCGAATTCCACAAAAAAAGTGACATGACTTAGTTTTAAAGTCTGTTTTTTTTTTTTAGTCATTTCATCCAAGCTAGTCCAGTATAAAGCAGACTTCAATGCTGCAGTGTCTTGATCTGATGAATTAGATTTCAGAATGTCTGTGTTATCTTAATGACCAAACAACCCCCTCCCAAACCAATTTCCTCTGTAAATACCCCTGCTTATCTTAATTAGCATGTTTATCTGCAAAATCACCCTGTAGGACAAACTATCCTACAATCTGAGATGATAGCCTAAAGCAAGGAGGTGTGTGTGGGTCAGGCATCTGTTGAACATGGTACTTCAGACATGAGTGTGTCCGAGATTGTTTTTGACCATGCTGGGGGCTAAAATGCAGACATGTCCTCAGGCAGAGCAGTTCCTGTTGTTCTGGCTTCTGTTGTCACAGGAAACATTTTAAAAGGGAGAATGTCGCCGCTGGAAGGACTTTTCAAAAGAAAGAATGTTGGTTGTTTATGAGCTAAAAAAAAGTCTATGATTCTGAACTTGTGTGTTCCTGATAAGAGAAACATTTTGGATTTCTTTCCTGACATTCAAACAGCATTTCATTTGATTTAACGTTAAGCTGTTTTTAAACCAAGGCCTCATTAAAAATATTCAAACCATGTCCTAATTTCATCATGTGTAGTTCAGATCTGTATTACATTATTTAGATTTATCCACTTCAGGTTACCAGATATTCAAATTTAATTTTAGTAATGGATTCAAGCACATATTAAACGGAGATAGAAAGTGCCAGATGCCTTACGAAGGTCCTAGTCTAAACACGGAAGTCTGAAAAAGCAGGACTTTGCATCTTCATAGCCTTCCTGTCTCTGTCATTTCCTCGTTTCTTTTATAGAATATAGTATGTGTATCTATAATAAAGCATAATGTTTTGTTCTACATTACATTTAAGCCACTATAGGTGAATAGGGTAAAAATTGTGACTAATAATAATTTTCCCCAGATTATTACAGTACAAAACAACTGTTCCCTGATATCCTGTGCGAATATTAAAATCTAATTTGCATTCATTTCCAGAACAGTAATCTGAACATTGGATAAGATTTCTTGTTGATATTTTAGAGTTTGAGGATTTGGACATCTACTTTTTATCACTCCATAAATCAGACAATACTGTCAGCAACCAGAAAAAAAGAAAAGAAAAAAGGAATAAAATGTTTTATAAATCAGGTCAAAGAATATATGAACAACCACCTCTGACAAAAAGCCTTCAAAATATAGAAAAATAAAATAAAACTGAAAGGTTTTGTATATGTAAGTGCTACTAGAGTGGAGAATTCTGGCTCGGCGCATTTAAAAAAACTCAATTTAGTAAATCAACCTTTAAGGATAAGTATTGTAACTGAAATCTACAGATGGATAAAGTGTAATAATAAACACTTATTTAGGATATTTTGGATATTTCCTTTCCGCTAAAAAAGTCATGTTAAAGAAGCAAAATAGCCAAAAATCTCAAAATTGACCACTGTATGAAAAACCGTCTGTCTATAGCCTCTTGCATTAATGAGCAAACTTACAAAAACATCACATGCATCAATTCATAACAGTAACATAACATAATAGCACCCAAGCAGCTTAAATGTGTGTCTTATGTAAGTTAGATGTAACATGCTTGACAGTGTCTAGTATACAGTCAAGAGGTTCAGCTCAAGACTTTTGCGTAAGCCGCTTCTTTTAATATAGCTAAAACTATTCGCCTAGAAGTTGAGAAATGTTTGGAATAACAGTCTATGTGATTATCCTTCTAGGCTTTCGAGAATGACTATGACATACTTGGCATAGTGATTTCCAAGAATGACAGACATAATAGCTCCAGTGTCCAAATAAATAAATTCATGGATTTTTTGTTTGTAATGTTTCTAAATTGAGAGCTCAGGGTTGTCATGTTACTGTATTTACTGCTGTAGTTGTATGTTCGGGCATTGTTGTCATGAGAATGTTGGAAAACTGCCCTTTTGTTTTTGGGTGTGAGCAGATTAATGAAGACCCTAGGGATCCAAGAAGGGTCCTTTATATGGGCGTCATTCACAGGAAATGGTGGCATTTGTGCCTGAAATTACTTCTTCTTTTTTTTTTTTTTACTTTTGCTGTTTAATTTACTTAGTATTTTTTATTAAAATGTCTATACTGAAATACTGAGTTTTCTTTTTAGTATTTATTTATTTTGTGATATACTGATATACTGACTTACATTTTGTATGCACTAAAAACTAAAAGAAATCTATAAATTAATCATAGATACATACTGTACATACATACATACAAAGAACTAAAACATCAGTACAGAAGCATTCATATATCTGTTGCTAAAATGTCAGAGAACTTGCCTGCACTTATAATACATTTATCTTTGTTTCTAAATTGAGTTATCCATCTTAATGAAATAAAGTGAACCTTAATATTCCCTGTGGCTGTTTCCTTCTATCTCTGTATACAGGGCTTTATTCACCTATGATGGGGTAATGAACAGGCTCAAACTGGCTGATTCTGGAGGTAAGAGCAAAAAAAAGCTTTATAAATAAGGTTTTATGTTTGTGGGCTTGTTTATATGCTTGTTTTTTTAAAGTAGGTGGATTGAAAGAGTTGATGGCTAAACTTCACCCTAGACTGCCGCTTTATGGGATGTGCAGGGTGGGCAAAGCTCAACCCCGCATTGCTATGATATTATGGGTTAGTTCATCCTCCACACGGTTTAATATAAAAGACTCTGATTATTTCACTTTAACCAGTGTTTGTGGTCTCTCAGGTAGGAAATGAAGTGGATGAGTACCGCAGAGCTGAGTGTGCCAGTCATTTACCAGCAATCAGGGCCTTCTTTAAGGTGAAAGAGGACAGGGATTATGGGATGGCTTTAACTGTATGCTGATAAACTCAAAGCTTCACATTTTTGAGTAAATTGATTTAGGCAACATAATAGTCATTCTTGTATTGTGAACATGTGAGCATCTTAAATTAAATTTTTTCATTCAGTGTTTTCTTTTAGAAGTCTTGTTAGTTGGACAGCGTTTATTAAATAAAAAAAAAAGATAAAGACATAAAAACAAGATACTGTCGCTATCCTTGTCTTTCTGATGCTTCAGGAAGTTCACATCTTTCTTCCTGCCCACACTTTGGATGAAATCACAGAGGAGAGGATCTGTACGCTGGCCTATAATGCTGCAGTGGTGACGCAGGGGCCAAGAGGGAGACCCAGCCGACGGACAGAAGACAGACAGGCCATTGTGGTATGAGATCATGACCATTTCTTACTACAAGGCTTTATTAATCCTAAATGATGAAGCTGTTTTGAGAAGTACAGTAAAGCCAGTCAGACAATTTAACTCTATTAAAACCAAGAAAATGGTAAACAAATCAAACTGTCTCCTTACTATTTCCAGGGCACTAATTACAAGCGGACAATTGCAGCTGCAGAGATCCAGAGAATCCAGAGAGATTCTTTTTGGGCACAAGCAGAGGTATGGAGTGAGTTTTTTTATTGTTGTCTATTATTCTTTTTATAGTTGATATTATCTAGTATGAATGTTATGGTATATATGTAACAAAGAATAAATCACATGCTGCTGTCATTTACCACTACACCTCAAGAAATAAAATAAAATTAAATGATTTTAAAATTTTATTATTATTATTTTTAATTATTAACACATGGCATGGCACAGCAATATTAACTTTCCCAAATTTTTCTCTAAAAATTTAAAAATGTCACAAAAAATACAAAAACAGACAGAGGTTTGTTTCTTCCTGTATTTTTTCAGAGAGAAGAGGAGGAAAGGAAAAAGGAGGAACAGCGGAGGGCAGCAGAGGACAGGAGGCAGAGAGAGAAAGAACGATTGCTCCAGGAAAAGAGAGATGCAATAGAGAGAGAGAGGAGGATGAATGAAAAAGAACAGAAACTAAAGGAGCAGAAGTCAGTCAAAAATTCGCATGCACGCATTCAAAAAATTCCCAAGGGTCAAAGGTGAACTTTTTTTTTTTTTTTTAATAGGAGAATACAGGCCAAAATGCAGGCAGAGGCCCGGAAACTGGAGAAAATAAAATGGGTATGATAAATTTGTTTCTATGTGTGTGCATGTGTTTGCACATTCTTAATCTATATTATATCACAGGAGCACGAGGAAAGGGAACGTGAAGAAGAGGAAATTAGAGCTAGATATTCACGCTCTCAATCAGAGGAAAAAGCTGCGGTTAGTTGTGTCAATCAACCCATCCCCTGTATATGCGTCCTGTGATCATCATGCTGTGATTTAATACTGTTTATGGCCAACAGGAGGCAGCAGTTCTGGTGTCTCAGCGTACTATAAACCCCAGAGAGTTTTTCAGACAACTGTCCTTCTCAAGTGTCCACACAACTTCCAGTCCCAGCTCCACATCTCCAGGTAAAAGTGTAAGACAAAGAGAACCGGCATGTGTATCCACTGACTGAAACTACTGCATAATCTTCCCACAAACAAATATGTCTTATTTGAGAACTTATTTTAAAATCCAAAGTAATTTAGTTTTGCATTTTTATGGGATCCATGTAAAGAACATACATTTTCAATTTGTTAGCATTTACCACAGTTGCTGTATTAGCTGCTGTATTATAAAATGACAATGAACAATAGGCTACATTTACAGCATTTAGGTTAATGTTTCAGAAAGATCGTGGGACACTTAAGACTGGAGTAATGATGCTAAAAATTCAGCTTTGCATCACAGGAATAAATTACATTTTAAAATATATTAAAATAGAAAACAGTTATTTTCAATTGTAATAATATTTCAGAATATTACTGTTTTACTGTACTATTTTTTGATCAAATAAACAGAGGCTTGGTGAAGACAAGATAATTTTTTTCAAAATTGTAAAAAAAAAACAAAAAAAAACACATAAATGGAAATAAAAAAAAAAATAAACATACCCTGAGATTAACATGAAATCTAATGAACATTAACCTAATGCTGTAAAAATTGTTCATGTTTAGTTCATGATTAATGTATTCTGTTATGTTATGTTATGTAAATATATAATGAATAAAATTCATAGTAATCAGTTCATACATTTGATTTTTTAAGAAAATGTTTTCATATCATATACGGCTTGGGCAGATGTTCAGCATGACAAAAAAAGAAACAGGGTGTTTCGGCAAATGAACAAATCTGTCCACACATCAAGTGGCAGTAATGTGACGTACATTACTGCTATTTGACATGTAGACAGATTTGTTGATTATAATGACAGTAGTCTAGTCTTGTTTTTAACCACACGTTTCATATTTTAGTAGCTTACAGTTTGTTTCAAAATCTCTTTCTCTTTTTTTGCAGTCAGGAGTCCCTATAGACGTCTACATCACAGTCAGACGGACAATATCTTCAGTTTCAATGAATCACCCTCTACACCTACATCCTCATACAGATCATCAGTGGTTTCGCCTTACTTTCCGTCGACTCCCACATCCCGGAGCCCAATCCTTTTCACTAGCACTACGGCTTCCTCGCTGCAGAATGGTGCAATGGTATCTACCAAAAGCCAGATCCAGCTATCTTCACCTAAGATGATGGAGCCACGGCTCAAAACTCAACCATCACCTACAACCAATGCAACTGAATCTGAAATCAAAACTCCTATCAGTGATATACTAGATAGTCTGGTCTTTTATCCACCTCCACCAACCCCTGAGCAGCTCCAACCAGATGAATCAGAGATAGTGGATGAGTTTCCTCCACCTCCTCCTGGTTTTGAGAATTCACCAGAACCATCTGTGTACCAGCCTGAGACACTTGATGACCCATTAGACCCTCTTCTTCCTCCCTCATGTGTTTTGGTACCTGAGCCACCCTCCAGACCACTTCCTGCTCTGCCTGTTGCTCCACAAATGCTGAAAGACCTGGAACTGGAGAGGGATTTTACTGCTCAGGCATCGGTTATATCTACAGTTGAGGAGGAGGAGGATGAAGGGAATGGAGAAAAAGAGATGAAATATGAGGTGAAAGATGCGACTGAAGAAGAAGAAGAGATGGGAGGTGGAGAAGAGAGAGCTGAAACTGGAGAGAAGAAGAACAGAGGACAGGAGGAACCTGATGGGATGACTATGGAAAAACATGAAAGTGAAAAAGAATCAAATAGTAATATGATGGAGAAATATGAGAGTGGAAAAGAACAAGATGGGAAAATGTTGGAAGAACATAAGAGTGAAGAAAAACAAGATGGAAATATTATGGAAGAAAATGAGCGTGAAGAAGATAAAGCTGGGAAAATTGTGGAAGAATCTGAGAGTGGGAAAATTCTGGAGGAACCAGAGGGTGAAAAAATAAGGTTTGAATGTGTGCTAGAAAAAGAGCAGGATAGGGAAATTACAGAAAAACATGAGGAAGATTTGGAAGAACATGAAAATGAAAAAAATATGGAAGAATACAAGCAAGATGGGAACATTGTGGAAGCATTTGGCAGTAAAAAAGAACAAGACACAAAAAACACGGAAGTATTTGTGACTGAAAAAATACAATATGGGAAAATTATGGACGAATGTGGGCAAGAAAATGAGCAAGATGGGAAAATCGTAGAAAAATGTGAGGAAGAACATGACAGTGAAAAGGAAAAACATGGGAAATGTATGGAAGAACTTAAGGTTGAAAAAATACAAAATGCAAAAATGATGTTACATTATATGAGAGAAGACGAGCAAGCTGTAAAAATCGTGGATGCATTTGACAATGAAAAAGAACAATACAAGAAAAGCATGGAAGTATCTGAAACTGAAAAAACACAATATGCAGAAGTGATGGAAGAATGTAAGCAAGAAAATGAGCAAGATGGGAAAATTGATGATGAAAAGTATGAGGGAGAATATGAGAGTGAAAAGGAACAAGCTGGGGAAATTACAAAAGAACATGAGGTTGAAAAAATACAAGATGGGAATATCATGGAAGAACAAGAACGTGAAAGGCAAGAAAATGAGGAAGATGGGAAAACCATAGAAGAATGTGAAGACGAATATAAGAGTGAAAAAGAAACTGATGGAAAAATGATAGAAGAACATGGAAGCAAGGAAAAACGAGATGGGAAAATTATGGATGCATTTGACAGTGATAAAGAACAAGATGACACAAGCATGGAAGTATTTGAGATTAAAAAATTACAATATGCAACAAAGATGGAAGAATGTTGGCAAGAAAATAAGCAAGATGGGAAAACTGTAGAAAAACATAGGAAAAATCTGGAAGAACATGAAAAAGAACAGGATTGGGAAATAACCGAAGACTGTGAGAATGAAAAAATACAATATGGAGACAGAGAAGAAAATGAAAGTGAAAAAGAAGAAGGTTGGAAAGTAGTGGAAGTATTTGAGACTGAAAAAATACAATATGGGAAAATTATGGAAGAATGTGAGCAAGAAAATGAGCAAGATGGGAAAACTGTAGAAAAACATGAAAATGAAAATGAACAGGACTGCAAAATGATAGAAGACTGTGGGATTGAAAAAATCCCAAAAATACATGATGGAGACTTCATAGAAGAACAAGAAGGTGAAAAAGTGGAAGTATTTGAGCCTGAAAAAATACAGTATGTTAAAATTACGGAAGCATGTGAGCAAGAAAATAAGCAAGATGGAAAAAATGTAGAAAAATGTGAGGAAGAACATGAGATTGAAAAAGAAGATGATGGGGAAGAACAAGATAGTAGAAGGCTGGAAGAACAGGACTGGAAAATTATGGAAGCGTTTGAGAGCGAAAAAGAGCAAGATTGTAAAATTGGGGAAAGACATGAAGATGTGACAAATCTGGAAGAGCAAGAGGGTGAAAAAGATCAGGATTGGAAAATGATAGAAAAAATACAATATGGGAACATCATGGAGGAACACAACAGTGAAAACCAACAAGATGGGATGACAGAAAACCAACAAGACAGACAGATGCAAGATAATGAACGAATGTCACATGTGGATGTAGATAGAGCAGTGAACGTGACTGTGCTCAGGAAGGAGGAATCATACACAGAGATTATAAAGAGGGATGAGGCGACAAATGTAGGTGTCAAAAATGAGAAGGAACAGATGGACACACCTTTAATCCAGAAAGAGGAGTCTGACGCAGTTTTTTCCCAGCATGCACCACTCTTCCCAGAATCGCATGCTACAGAGCCATCTCCAATCAATGACGCATGTATTTCTGAAAGCATTTCAACCACTCAAGATAAAAACGAGCCACAGATGTATTCAACTGATACCTCATCCCAAATAAACTTACCAACCATTCAGGTCAAGTCATATCTTTCTAGTTCAGACCTGAAAGAGAAGATTGAATCTGTTGAATCTCAAGCTTCCTCAGAGATCTCCAAAAACACCACTTCAGCAGAACAGACTCCTGCAGTGGAGGATGAACAGACAGATGCAGAAATGCTTCAAGAGGATACAGTTGTGGACAGCAGCAATGATTTCGGTGAGGGGATTGATGCTGAGTCCAAGACATCACCTATATCTGAGAATCAAGCCAGGACTGGACAATCAGATGAGGGGGAGGGGCTTGTACCTGTCAGTCATTTCCCAGAAGACACAGGTAATGATAATGCGTCACTGATAGACACTTCTTTAAGAAACATCTTAATATCAAGCAAGTTACATTTCAGACAAAAATAGCTTCAAAAGAAATCAAACTACCAGTCAAACAATGCGCAGACTGAACACAAAGAAATTAAATGTTTAAAAAACTTAAAACTGTTATTGATGTCTCATTTAATGTACACTACCATTCAAAAGTTTGGGGTCAGTAAGATTTTTTTTAATTATATTTTTATTCAGCAAGAATAAATTCCAATTTTATTTATTTTAAATGCTTTTTTTCTATCACAATAAACATTTTTTTAAATATATTACGATAGAAAATACCTATTTTAAAGAGTAATGCTATTTCACAATAATACAGTTTTACTGTATTTTTAAGCAAATACTTATTGTGTTTTAAGCAAATAGATGCAGCCTTGGTGAGCATAAGAAACTTATTTACAAAATCTTACTGACCCCAAATGTTTTAATGATATGTTTGAATAAATGTATGTTTGAATAAATACTCTAGTTCAATGAAATAATGTCTAAAAAAAAAATTCAATAAAAATGTTTTTTATAGGCAATATTTAAATGATTATTGACTATAGTTTTGAGTAAAAAGATAATTGTATTATTCAAATAATTGTATGTTTTTTTTTTATATTATAAAAGCTCATTTTATTAATTTTGTTTTATTAGAAAGGTGAGACTTTCCTTTGTACTTTAGTGCATTTACCTGTATCTCAAAATGTGGTTTTGTCAAACTTATGATGCTACAAGTGACATAATAAAACAAAAAAAGAAATAATGCATAAAAAGACAAAAATATATATATTTAAATAAAAATAACAAAATACAGTGTCACAGTGGATAAAAAATATATGCCTGATCAATAAATGATTTTTCAATTAAGCTGTGTGATTGCTGCTGAGTGATAAAAATCTCTTTTTTGTAACTTTACAGATTCTGCAGTGGACCTAAAATATTGTATTACTCATCAGCTGGATCCAACCAATGACATAAGTGATGTTGAAGAGGGAAAAGAGGCTATATCACTCCTTGCTAGTGACATAGATGTGGAGCAGAACTTAAAATGCGATTCTGACCCCGATCAAGTGAATGAAGACATTAAACAAGAAAATCTGCAGAACTGCGAAACCATTGTGGAAACACCCAATGACAAGAGGAATGATAAGATAGCCGATGAAATATGAAGAACATAATTGGTAGGTGTGAACTGTTATCTCAGAACAGAACAGCTCATTCCATTATAGAATGCAATGCTTCTGGTTTTGATTGGCAGTAATTATAAAACAGTAAGGAGTGGAAGGGTAATTCAGGGCTAATCGCACAGTTGTTGTCCTTTTCACCCCAGGTCGGTTGCTTTTTGTGAAATCCTACAATGCGATAAACTGCTGTACATAATTACCCCAATTTAGAGATTTAGAGAAAATCTCATCATGATAATTATATTAGTAAATCTCAAAAGTGCTTTTGCTGGAAGGAAATATTAGACTGTAATTTTCTACCAAACTCGACCTAGTATAAACACCTCAACCTCAAATTATCTCATATCAAGCATAAAGAAAAAGTGACCCATGCACAGCAAAGGATTATGGGACAGATGAGCCATCAATCAGAAACAGACAAACGGGAGACATGTTTATCAGGTACACTGAGTGCAAATGCCTTAACTGTAACATCAGTATCCTTATCTCTCTTCACATCGTACATTCTTCTGGCAGAAATATCAGATAAGCTGCAGCACGTGCAAAAACATACCAGATTTCTGCCGTTGCAGATTAGTGCTATGCATACAGAGCAATAAAAAAGTTACTTTAAAGGAAATGTTTACCTAAAAAAATGTACTCCAAACAGCTGATAAAAACATCACGATAATCCACAAGTAATCCAGTCCATCAGTTAACATCTTGTGAAATGAAAAGCTCCATGTTTGTAAGAAGCAAATCAATCATTAAGGTGTTTTAACTTTAAACCATTGCTTCTGGCCAAAAAATGAGTTCATAATAAAGCTTCCTACAGTGAAAAAGTCCATCACCTTTTGTCCTCTCCCATTAAAATCCACTGATATATTTGTTTAGCACTGTTTTTGCTTGTAAAATGTGCTTGATCTGTGCATATTTCTCTCCTGATTCAGAAGAGATGACTTTTTCACTGAAGAAAGCAATATTATGGATAGAGGACTTGTATTTACTTTCAAAAATGCAGCTTTTTACTTTACAAGATTGATAATTGATGGACTGGAGTCATGTGGATACAGTGTAAATGTTGCTAGAGTGCTAATCAGTGTTATTATTATTAACTAAAACTAACTAAAACATTTTCATAACTTGAAATAAAATAAACATTGAAATAAAATAAATCATAAAAAACTTACATATTTATTATTCTTAAACATTTCAGCTAGTTGTCAAAGTAACATTTCTCATTAGTATAACTTGAAGTACTAAAATAACCAAATAACTTAAAAACTGAAAAAAACAAGTATATAGAAAAATTTAAATAATAAAACTGACAAAAACACACAACAAAATTACTAAAACTTTAACTAAAATGAATATGATACCAGAAAATATAAAAATTAAAATGTTACTTAAAATATTAACAAAAACAGTATATCAATGATACTAAAATAGCACTAATCTAGACAAAACACACATTTGAGTAATTGAACTCAAAACCTAGTGTTTGTAAGAACTTCCCTATGTGACAACTAGCCCCAGTCTCCTCTAAAGCACATGACATCAAGTCTCCTAACCTTTATAAAATATAGAATTGATCCAAACAGGTGTATCTAGATTTTTTTTTTCTGTGTACATTGATGGATTGCCTACCAAAATGCCAATCATAACTGTTAGGGTTATTCATACTATGTTTATCTGAAGTGTAAGCAATCTCAGACTGGAAAGAGACGTTACGGTTGCGGCATGTGGGCAGGGCCACACCTTTGATGAGACCTGGACCACATCCAAATTTGCATTCAAATTTTTGTTGCTTTCAAAAATTAATCCGCAAATAAGAACGTTCCCATCATTAAGGACAAATGCTGCCATTTTATAAGCAGACAAGAATCTTTAGTTCAAACAAACAGTAAGTAAGCCAAGTTAACCCTGTGGCTCTCTTGCTTGAAATGAAGGTTCATGACAGACTGTCACTGTGACACTGAAGTGTTAGTTAATGACTGGTATCGGTTAGCAGTCAATGACAAATGACACTGTTGCCAAAATCTACAGTACAAACCAGGGTTATTATCATAAATGAAAACTAAAACCATAAAGAAAGCTATTTAATTTCAAAACAATTGCAGTGATAAACTATTACTGAAATAAAATAAATATAGAAAAGAGAAAAAAAGGTAAAAAATAAAAAAAAACATAAAAATACTTGATTACACACACACACACAGGCGTTCAAGATTTTTAATGTTTTTTAATGGAGTCTCTTATGCTTATCAAGGCTGTATTTATTTGATCAAAAATACAGAAAAACAGTAATATTGTGAAATATTATTGCAATGTCTAACATTGATTTCCTATATTAATATACTTTAAAATATTATTTATTTCTGTGACGCAGCACTGAATTTTCATCAGCCATTACTCCAGTCTTCTGTGTCACATGATTCTTCATAAATCATTTTAATATGCTGATTTATTATCAGTGTAGAAACTGTTGTGCTGCTTAATATTTTTTTGGAACCTGTGATACGTTTTTCAGGATTCTCTGAGGAATAAAAAGTTAAAAGGAACAGTATTTATTCAAAACAGAAATCTTTTCTAACAATATGAGTCTTAACTATCACTTTTTATCATTTTAACACATCCTTGCTGAATAAAAGTATTCATTTCTTTAAAAAGAATAAAAAAAAGAAAGAAAACCCCAGAATTTTGAATATAGTGTATATAGCCTATTGTAACACAAATTTTCTATTTTGAATAAACACTGTTCTTTTTAACTTTTTATCAAAGAATCCTGAAAAAGTATCACAGGTCCCAAAAAATATTAAGCAGCACAACTGTTTCCAAGATTGATTATAAATATAACATATTAGAATGATTTCTGAAGGATCATGTGACACTGAAGACTGGAGTAATGATGCTGAAAATTCAGCTACGCATCACAAAAATAAATTATAGTTTAAAGTATATTAAAATATTGTTATTTTAAATTGCAATATTATTTCACAGGATTAAAGTTTTTTTCTCTATTTTTGTTCAAATAAATGCAGCCTTGATGAGCATAAGAAACTTCTTTAAAAAAAACATTAAAAATCTAACTGATCCCAAACTTTTGGACGGCACTGTATATTTAGGAAGGATGTATTCAGTCTATAACAAGAATGCATTTAATTGTTCAAAAATGATAGTAAAGACATAATGATAATGTTACAAAACATTTCTGTTCATCCTGGGGTGTGTGGGGGGGACAATTAAGCAGTACAACCATTTTAATAATAGAAGAATTTTCTTTTCTTGAGCAGCAAATCAGCATATTAGAATGATTCTTACAGATCATGTGACACTGAAGACTGGAGTAATAATACTGAAAATTCAGCTACGGAATTACAGAAAAAAAAAACTATAAAATAGAAGCAGTTATTTACAGTATAGGCCTATGTATTAATTGTATACACCAAATTATTTACGTATAATTATATATAGCAGATGGCAATTTGGGCATGTCACATGCCCTCACCCTTAAAAACCATGAACAAAAATAATCCAAGGTAAAAGAAAACAGAACCCAGACTATATTATATACAAGTTCACGGGTAAATTATTCCTATTTTGTTCACTCTTTCGAAAATACAATGTTCATTTTTTAATTTTTACTGAATTCAAAATCTCTGATCACAAATAATATAAAGTATGTTCTTAAAAAAGTATTCATGAAAGAATTTGCATGAGTCACATCTGAAGTTTTGTTAGTACAAAGAGATGAAAACTTTATGCAGGTTCTGACACACATGAAAGGTTTGTGGTAACTAATAGATAATGCTCTTAATGCAAATAGCTATAGCCCTTAACTCGAAATGTAACATTCCAAAACTGTCAGTGACAGCCATTGTCAAATGCATAAAAGAAATGGCCTTATCCTTAACACCTTCTCCTTTGATTGAACTCAAAGAAATTTAATTCCTAAAATTTAACTATGAGCATGGAGCATATATAGTATGTAATTTTTGTGCTATTTACTACTTGATATACTAAAGGAAAATGTTGCCCCTCTGCAATCTGGATGAGCCACCTGTAATATGTAATTTTTTTTGTTTGTTAAGAAATTAATTTTATTTAGCAAGGATGCATTCAGCTAAACAAAAGTGACAGTAAAGACATTTATATAAAAAAAATCAAATAAATGCTGATCTTTTGAACTTTCTATTCATTAAAGAATCCTGAAAAAAGATGCATTACAGTTTACACAAAATGTATTTTGAATGTATAGTGTTTTCATTAAACTGAGCCCAAAAAAAAAGTAAAAAAAAAAAAGCTCAAGTGAACACATTTTATACAAAGGCTTACACAAAATACCACAAAGCAATTCTGTGCCAAATATACCATGTGGGAAAAAAACATATCCAGTATGTGTTCCTGGAACACTGATCTCTCTGACATGGGGAATTTACTTAGCAAACAAGTTTATAAGCTTGGTCTGTTGATCCTATTGATTGCATAATACACCTTGACATATATGTGCTGTATTTCCTCTTTCATTCTTCCTTATAAATTCTATACATCTACAGTATAGTCTTTCACTTGAGATGCCTTGCTTCTTTTTCTTTAGATTGTGCTGTAATATAATCCACTGTGGAAAAGAAAAATTATTAATATTTCATGAGCTTCTACATCCTCCTAATCGTGCATTATTTCTGTATGATTCTCTTTCACGCAGGAGGCATCATGGAAACTCTGCAGCAATAATTGAGAAGCCTGTTTAGAGAAATATGACCAATAGATGTTTCTCTCAACCAATCACTGAAGGTCTTTCAGTGATTTTCTAAAGATTATTCTCATTTGTGCACAATAATGCAATATATATCAGAACTGCGTCCACAAATGCACTCAATACACAATGGCCTCCAAACATTTGAGATCACACTGAAAACTGGGAATATGTATACATTTTATTAAAATTCTTAAGAATATAAACAGAAAAATGTTATGATGTAAAATAAAGAAGCCGTATTTCTCAAATCACGCTGGAGAACATAATCATCATGACACACCAAATACTGAGACATCATAAATTCATGTTCATTTTTCCTATTCAGCTTGTCACTCAGATTGTTATATTGATAATATAATTTTTATGGATAAAATGCACTATATTATTTAAAAAAAAAATTCACAAGTGGACTCTAACTTTTGAACCCCACTGTAGGTTATGTATAGTTACTGGACATATATATGTATTTATTATTCATTTTTCCTCTCATGCAAAATAAACTTGCTAGAAATGTTGTTACTGTATAATGATTCTTACTTTCCAATAAAGATTTCTCTGCAACCTGCAATCTGACAAAATAGTAAATATGGTGTCGCAGGCTATTCATGTGACTTATTTGACTGCATTTACAATTTTAGATGGATATCTCATTTCGAAGGAATATGCAAAATGAATCAGTTTGCGGAGTCATTTTGTTGGCAGTCCATACAACTGATCCAAGAATGAAATCACATCAGTTAACACACAGAGACTAAGTTCACTTAGGTATTGTATTTTATAAGCTTATAATTTTGAGAAGACTTTCACTACAAGTACTGTAATGTTTAAGCAGATATAAATGCACCTCTGGCATTCAAAGCCTCACTGTTATGTGTGCTTGAAAACTGAGATCCTGCTGCAATTTTGTTCATCTGATAATGGTAATCATGAGAACCTGTTGATAGCATATCTGAAATGCTTTGCACGTTTACGTCATTTTCTGCAAACCATCAGACAATTATTTGAATCTTGTGACTGGTTCACGGAAGGAGAGGCGGCACATATTTGCCTCATGAATATTAATCTGATTATGCAAAAATTGTATAATACTATCTTTACGGTTCTGAAAATAGTTAATTTGATGTACTGATCCAGTCAAGTCAGAATTGACATGTAAATGATAACAATTAGACAGGAAATGTTAAAAGATCATTGGAAGTGCAATTTCAAGCCACATAAAGCTCTACTTTTATTAACCAAAATTTTAGCTGGATGTATATTAGGGACATAATTGTTTTTTAGTTTCACTAGAACACTGTTCTCTCTTAAAAATAAAGGTGCTTTATTTGCATTGATCGTTCCGTGAAGAACTAACATTCATGGAACCTTTCCATTCTACAAAAGGTTCTTTTAAGAATGGTTCACTGAAAGTTTCTTTGGGTAACCCAAAGTAGTTCTTCTTTGGCATCTCTGCAAAACCCCTTTTATTTTTCAACCTCGCATATTATTTCTATTTCATGCAGGTGTTGGGACAAAAAGTGCAACATTGCAAAAAGTGAAAAAGGCATAAATCACCCCTATGCAAGGATGCATTTAAGCATGTTTTTAAACATGTTTGTCCATGATCGATGTGAGTGTGTAAAGAAAGATGGCAAAGAATGAGAACGGTTGACAGTTGGCCAAAAAAAAGTTGTGGAATGGAAAAAAAATGCAGAAACCTTTTTGAAAAATGATGTTGGGAGGAAAAAGTTTAAAGATTGAGCACACATCTAGTTGCTAATCAGGATATGAGAGTGAAATGAGGACATTCAGCATATTTTCTTTTTCAAGGGGATTTTTTCTCAATGTCCCTTTATGTTCCTTAACAAAAACAAGTTTGCTGCAATGCATATCAGCTGGAATCTAATCGAAGATCAATCTTTAACAAATATTTTTAAATTATTTGTCTAATTTTAATTCTTTTATTATCTTTTGAAATAATTTTAAAATATATATAAAAAGTTACATTTACTAAAAAAGTTACATGATGAACAATTTCAGAAGCATGTGCAACCAAATAAATTGCAACTCTACAGGTAACATGCATTAGATAAAATAAAAGTTTGAAGAAATACTCCTAATTTTACGTCTTTTTTCTTTATTCTGAAATAATAACAAAATATTAAACAAACAGTTGTTTACAAAAAAAATTGCATGAGAAAACATTAACTCTACAGTTATCATGCATTACATACAGAGGTTCAAAAAAGATGAAAAACAAAATATCAAACCAAATGTCTTCTTCAAACTAGAGCTGTTTTCTGAAAGAAAAAAGAAAAGAAAAAATTCTAAGACATTTTTGCAGTGACTTTCAATCAACTGTTCTCACTGTGATTTTAGTAGAAGTAGCTTTGTCTTTGTTTTAAACTATATATGTATGTATGTATATATATATATATATATATATATATATATATATATATATATATAAAGCTTATTTCTGTGAAATGTTTTCCTCAAAAATGTTGCTTTATTTCCTCACAAAACAAGCTACTCTAGTGAAAAATAAATATACTAAAATGTATTTGAAATACATTTATTTCATGCTAAGTATACTACAAATACATTTACATATTTATGTGCTTAATAAATAAAAATGCCCTGCAATTGTACTTTTGATATACTAAACTGATATACTTAAAGTCTGCTAAATTGGAACTACTAATTTTGTACTTAATGCACTTTAATTGTGCGGAAGTAGTGCTGAGGTCCAACTAAAGATCTACTGAAGTATATTTGATTGTGGTGAAGTGGAACTACTGCAAGAATACTTCAGGTACACTTTAAATATCTTGCATTTAAAGACCAATATTATTCAAAGATCATACAATCCTCATCAACAGTGCCATTAAAACACATTTTAGGCTTAATAAAAAGAAATATGCAGTGTGCACAAGTAGTACTCCAAATTACAGTTTTTATATTAAGTCTTGAGCGATATGTCAGTAAATATGTTAATAGATTTGAACTAGTAGGAAATAAATGTATTTTAAGTATATTACTTTTTTACTAGGGTAGTTGGTTTGATATTTTGCTTCTGTTGAAAAAACAAATTCATACCTTTTTAAGTGTGCATTAAGTGTCCAAATACTTTCTTGCAGTTTGGCGCAGCCGCTGTTTTTATAAGAAAAACAGGTTTTTCAAAGCAAGAAAATGATGCTATTATTGCAGAGTGTGACATTAAATATATGGTTGGATAAGTGTGGACAAGTAAAACAAAAAATGCAGACAACACAAGTAGTCTGTCCTGCTGCCAAAGGCCCGGCAAACAAACATGTCAACACTGTCGCACTTCACCTCTTCAAGTCTGTCAAGCACCACTACAAATGAATGCTTGTAAACATGATGGATGGACTTATTTTAACACTGTTTTTAGCAATGAAAACTTCTCCTAAGAACATAAACCATACGGTAATAGCCAAGCCTCTTACATAATTTCATTCCAAGTCGTCTCTGTTTCTATTTGTATGGTGACATATTTTCCGCTCAGGTTACTATTAATGAGGGAAACTGGAGAACAGGTTTTTATTTATGGTTATTTTTCCTCATTGTTTGCAAATGAGTAAAACAATCCAAAGTTCCGACCGAAGATGAATCTGCGGGACTAGACATATAGGTCAATGAGTAAGTTTTAATTTATGTCTGCTTTAAACCTCATCGGCCCAACAAAACCATATTGTCTTGCAATAACACTTGACATAAGAACAAATGAAGAGTTTATTTGCAAAAATGGATAACTCAGTTTTTAAAAATTTTCAAAAATCATGTTTTTTTATTCTGCATTCCAATTAATATCAATCAAACTGCAGTTGGGTTCTTTTGATTAAATAATAATAACAACTTAAAAAATACAGCTGACTAACACAATAAAACACAATGAAAACATGATAACATGTTATTTGTTATCTGTTTTTTGCAAATAAACTCTTCACATGTTTCTTCCAGGCTGCAATGAGATTAAATGGAGATCAAAATGAAACATTTACCTGAGTCTCCTGCTTCTTAATTTTTCTGCTAATCTTACACAAGATCTTAAGGTGAAAGTTCACAGATTTTTTAAAAAGTCATTATTGACTTTTATTTTCTTCAGCGAAACACACACCCAAAAAAATTAATAGCCTATCTATATTTTGAGGAAAATTTGGGTCAATAAAATACAGTGGACCTCATTTAAAAAAAATAATAATAATAAAAAAATAAAATTAAATAAAGTTTAAATAAATAAATATATAAATGCATGAATGAATGAAAAAAATGGACATTTTTCATTTATGAGTGAACTACCACTTTAATAATGTCTCAAATTATGCTCAGATTTACTGCAATACCAAAGTCTGCAATGAAAAGTTAGAGATCTCAAAATATATTCATTGCATTTCTCTCAAATAAATTCTTCCATCAGTGAATTCTGAGCAAAGTCATATTAATCATAATATTAAAGTTACATATTACATATTTTTATTCCACCTAAGAAATTTTACACAGCTATATTTAATACTTACTGTGAGATATAACTGAGAATTCAACATCTGACCAAAAAAGTGTGATGTTAAAAACTGATCAGTGGTAATATGAAAGATATTTTCAATGTTCGGCGCAAACATAATTAAAAGTTCATTAGAGGTCAACTACAGTGTGAGTGCTCATTTTATTGATATAAAACAGCACATTACTGTGGAATGCAATGTCATTTAATCTTGGGTGGGGAAGTCATTTCATAGTGTTAAAAGGTATTAATAAGCAACATAATGACAAGGTTCTCCTGGGAAGAACAAACCTTTATGACTAAATTTTAACGTAATAATTTCAGAGTAATTATCAGTGATATTTATACTCTGAGGTTTTGGCATTTGTCTTCAGAACAGGAAGAACCAGTCCAACTTAACATTCCAAACAGGAAGACAGTTGAATAGACATTTCTGCGCTAAGAGGCCATGATTTCATTCAGGTGTAGAGACACGGTGTGTAGGCATCACAAAACGCTTCTGGGAAACAAACCGCTAAGGGCTGGATACTTAGCTTAACTTTCTCTGGATTACATTCTTCTCCAAATAGGATCTATCCAGCAAACCATCATCCCACTGACATAAATCTGAACAGACACAGGTAAGATTTTGGGTCAAACATAGTGGTCACTAAAAGGCTAGTTCTCTCAAAAATGAATTTTTACTCACTTTTGTCATTCCAAACCTGTATGACTTCCTTTTTTTCTGCCAAACACAAAAGAATATATATTTTTGTATTTATCATACAATGAAAGTCAATGGGGTCCAGTGTTGTTTTGGACACCATAGACTTTCATTGTATGAACAAACACAAATTTTGCAAGTTCTGGTTCTCTCAGAAATGATATTTATTGGTAATATAGTAAACAAATTCCCACAACTGTTTACATCATGACTAAAGATGAATAGTAAGTATGAATGTGCTTGGAGTGAAAGATCAACAGTCATTGTCAGTGCTGGATTAGTGAGTTGTCGAGACAAACTAACTGTATGAGTCAAGTAATTGCTTCAACAGCTTATTTAAAGCATTGATCATTGTTTATAAATCACAGGGTTTATGCATAACATTTAAAGGTCTAAAACTGTTACATCACACTGAACGGATCAGAAAAACATACATTTTCAGTCTCATGAGTCCATCACTGGTATTGAGTTTTTTTAACATGAGAAAGCAAGAAAGAAAGTTGTATTTTGGTGAGGAAAGTTAACTTTGCAAACTTTCAATGCATCATTTACATAACGTACCTCGAGAAATAAGGAAACAACTAAACTGTATTCATCAATATGCACCTGTAAAAACAAGTGAAAATCAAAGAGGAAGGAAATATGAGAACAGGTGTCATACAGGCAGTTAACAATGAGAGATTCAATATTGCTGTCAAGCCGCATTTTCTTCTCCTGCCGGATAAGCATCATGTGCGTCAGACACGTTTAGATTAATTGCTTCTGTCTGTAACAAGTCATGGTACACTGAGTGCTTCAGATAGTCAAGTCATGAGCTTGAGATGTTCTTGATCAGTCATGATTAAGATATTAATCTGCCCACACAAATCTTAGGCCTGGTGAAGGTTTGATCTGATGATAAAATAAAAACATTAGATTGATTATCTAACAACAGCTCAGAGCTTTGTGAAGTTTACAGGTTAAAGATGGGCTGATGATAAAGTTAGCAGATTAAAGGGTTGAAAATAAAGTTTATGCATCATTTACTTTGTACAAGAACAAATTATGAGTTATGTAAAATGGATCAGAATGGTAAAAAGAGAAATAAATAATTAATATCATCATTTAAGGCATTCAAAAAATAGAAAATATATGAAGTGAAAAAAATCGTATATACTTGTCTCTAAATATACACTAGTTTGGACACTGAATTTGCTTCTTATGAATTTAAAAATGTCTTAAAAAGGTCAGTACTATGGAGCAGGACGGCCCGCAGGAGAAGATATCGGAACAGGGAGAGGAGATGACGGAAGAGAGCTTCCTCAAAGACCTCTACCTCTTTATGAAACAGAGAGACACTCCGATTGAAAGAATACCTCATCTAGGCTTCAAACAGAGTGAGTGAGAAAGACAAGTGAAATGTATGTCTGAAAGAAATTATTTCAGAGTATTAACATCTACTTTTTTCCTTTTCCTTTTCAGTTGATATGTTCCTAATGTACAAGACAGTAAAGGAGCTAGGAGGCTATCAACAGGTAAAAAGACATTTACTGACCACAAAATTAAAATAGAATGACTCCACCTTGGACAACAATTTCATGAATGCTATTAGCGAAAAGTGACAAATCTTTTCATGTTAAAGCATTTATTTCCTCAGAGCAAAAACCACAATGGTTTTTGACTATACTTCCTGTCGGCAACTTCTTATATGTTTTTGATAGCATACTTTGACTGGCATTACAATTAATAACTTCAGAAAAATACCAAAAATATAAAAGTCCTGTGTGTGTGATTTTCAGGTTACTGCACAGCAATTGTGGAAGAAAGTTTACAACATACTTGGAGGAAACCCGCGCAGCACTAGTGCAGCCACCTGCACTCGCAGACACTATGAAAAGTAAGCACATGTAACCTTAAACCACAGCTGCTCACATATAATAAGAAAATATATTACATGAATTACTTAAACACATTTTAGTCACAAAGCTCTTTTTGTCCAACCAGGCTGCTTCTTCCTTATGAGTGTCACCAAAGTGGATACGGGGGCGATATTGTCTTCAGGACCCCTCGATCGCAAAAACGTTTCCACCCCAGTACTTACAGTGGCTTTGAGCATGAATACCCCAGGAATAGTAAACATGCAGATTTTCGACACCTCCCGGCATTCCCTCAGGTATGACATCTTAAAAAGAGAATGAATACTTTCAAAAGACATAAACTCTCGGAAAAAAGGTACAAAAGTTGTCACTGCAGTGGTACCTTTAAAGGTACAAATATTTACTTTTAAGGTACTTATATGCACATTTTAGGGGTAAAAAAGGCACCAGTGACAGCTTTTCTGAGAGTGTAGTAGAAACGCAAACTACAGTTTTATCAGAGCATTGAATTAATTGAATTCTACTACTTTTTCCCTCTCAAGCCCTCTCCGAACATGTTTACGGAGCATCAGAGACCGATGTTTAGCATGCCTTTGAACATTGCTCCGTACTTCCCACATGGCAGTGCAACTCTACCCAATTATATGGCTCTTCGAGAATCTACACTGCCCCATCTGAGCCTCAGCCCTTCTCAGGACGTTTCCCGACCAATTGCTTCGTCCTCTGTGGATAAGCTACGCCACCTGGCTAAAGAGTACAAGTCCTCAGCCGGTTGGGAGGAACCGCTCAACCTCAGCCGGAAAGAAAACAGACTTGAGACATTGAGTGACACACCATCATCTTTCAGCCCACCTTCAAAAAAGCCCAAGTTCCTCAACGAAGCCTCACCTCTTTACCCTCCAAGGGGTTTGACGAACGAAGAAGGTGCAGAGAAGGGGGAAACAGTGGACAGAACTTCCTCAGGAGAAGGAGGTGCAGGGTCTGTCCAGACAGGAACGAGTCCGGTGACGGCTGACATCATTGATCTCACCTCCAATGCCAATCCAGTCCCACGCAGAGCAAGTCCTCCTTCAGTGAACCTCTTCAACCGTAGACTGAACTACTCCGAAGCTTTCGCTATGAAAGCACGGGAGCGAGACCTGCATGCCATCTGCTTGAAGGAAGAATCTTCTGGTGCGCCTACACCTAAGTTAGGGATCCTAAACCGAAGCAATCCTCTTGGAAACCCACCCGTAGATCCGAACAGCAATATGGAGATTCAGATTCCTCTAAAGCTTCTACAGGAGTTGATTAGGAGAGGACTGCTCTCAAACCAGGCATTTACGTCAAACAGTCCTGCATCTCAAGACACAATCAAGGTTGAAGCACAACTCGAGCACAAGTTCCACATGCGATCACGTTCAGAAACGTCCGAGAGCTCAACCATGGGTGAGGAAGCTACCAATTTAAGTTTGAAAAGAAACCTTTCTGAATCTAACCCTCAAGAAAATGGTATGAAGAAGCTCCAACTCTTTGGTGGCAATGGCATCCCAGCAGAAACAAAGCTCCAGATGATCAATTCTTTTCATGTAAACAGCGCTCTCAAGCTCTCTCTGGAAAGTGATGCACCAAGATCCTTTCAACCTAAACAGGCACAAGTTCCTACAACAAAGAACCAAGAAAGCATCTTTCCCAGAGCCCCCAGTTACAGCGAAGACTCTCCGCTCTCTTTGACCATGAAGCCTGGAAGGAAGTCAGAGAAAGTGATGGGATCTAACAGTGTGGCAAAGGAAATCCCGTCTTCCCCACCTTTGATACAGGTGACGTCGGACAACATCAAACTCCTTCTGGCAAACCTACCATATAGACTGGAAAGAGGGCAGACATTTTGAGAATTCGCACATCTGATAAGTTCTTCACCTTGGTCAATGCTGCAATCTTGCCAAATCAGCCTCTTGTGTTGCATTACTGAAGGATTTCTGAAAAGATGAACTGAAAAGAGAAATGTTGAGGATATGCAACTGTAGCATGAAAGCACTCTCAGTCAAGATGTTAAATTAGATATGACGGATGCTTTCACTGATGAACCTTTTGTATAAAATGTATATAATTTTCAAAAGGGTCAGCTCAGGAAAAAACTTTTTGTTTGCATTTTTGAGACTTTAAATAAGCAGTGGTACATATTTGTTAACTCAGTTTATGAAGAAGCACTGATACTTTGGCAGCAAAGCATAGACCTTTTTGTAATTTTTTTTTATTGAAATGTAAACATGTAAAATGAACATATAAGTTTGATCATTTTTTGTTAATATTATTTTACAGTTCTTCATTTTTCAAATAATTTTTTACAGTGAGTCTTATTGAAATTAAAACATTTAGATTAAGGATTTTGATTATTTTCAATTCCATAACAAATATATCAATATATATCATATAAAGTATGTATTATATTTTGTCTTCTTTTATACTGAATATAAATTCTTGACATACAGTACCTCTGAATTTCAAAGAATATGTTCAGTATCACATACACGTTATTTTACTGGTTGCACAGGAACCTACTGGAATATCGTGCAAAGATACTCTCGATACTTGCATATAAGACTTCAAGATGCTATAATGAAATATGAAAAAAATGCTTTCGTCGAAATTTGTTAGTTCACACTGTGAACACTTAAGCAATAAAACAAACACACGGCATGTACACACATGCAAACACACACCCAAAAACAAGAAGTGATGGGGATTTCCAATTGCTCATTTTATTATTATCACATAATTGTCATATATATAATGAATCAACAGATTCGTACCTATAGCAACTACAGTCTGTTCAGAAAGACCAGGAACAAAGTCTCCATGAAGCAACATGACATCTTGATCATGGGTATAATGGTGGCAGGTGGCTTCTCCTGGGATTTGAACCTACAACTTTGGGTTACCAGCCAAATTATTAACCAATGAGTCACATCACCCCCATATTACATAAACGAATGAGACTATGTTTCATAGGATTGCCCAATTATTAATATAAAGAGCCTTAACCTCTTAGTCAATTGCTAAAAGGGTTACAAAACATACAATAAGACAAATTAGTCAACAATTTTAGCTTGCTATTCAAAACTTAGTTTTCAGAAAGAAATTGCGTCAGTAAAGATTTTTGATCAATGCATACCATTTCTTATGTAATACAAATTACAATAAGTCAAGAAGCTGTAGGGCCTACCTTTCCAGCTATCACTGATAACTTGACATTGACCTTGATAGATCTAAAATTAAGATCCAGGTAAGGTCTTAAATTAAAATCCAGATAAGGTTTAGAGGTGAGGGTTATATTCATAATGATTTGAAACTCGGTTGGTTGGTTGGTTGGCTGTTTGACTGATTTGTCGATAAGGATCTTTTGAATTTGATACCTCTTTTAAATCATATAAAGGTTTGGCACAAACTTAAGTTGCTCAATTCTCTTGAATGACCCTGGGTGATGCAATAATTACTTACTATGTCTGAAAAAACAACAAAAACAAACTGTCAAACTCTTGTCATGCAGGATTTCCATAGCTTGTAGCAAGTAAAAATGTTCCAGTCAATTGTAAAGAAGAGTGATTTTAATCCAGCAACACATGTACTGGAAGCCCTGATCTTACACAGGATCAAGTTACACTACCAATACAGACTTGTAGAATCAAACATAAAGAGCCAGACCTTTACTGAGCATTAAAAAATAAATTTGCCCCACAAAATGAGAGAAAATACTATGCTGTACATGTATATGCTGTACTGACAAGCTGATATACTTTTTAATACATTTTGATACATATTTTTCAGTGCTTAACAATTGTATAGAATGATCAACATATTTTTCCATAATGACGCTAAACTGTATAATTAGCTGTTGTTCAACCAAATTCCTACATAGGTATGCTAGTTTATTGTCTCTTGTAACACTGTAACATTCTCACATGATTTTAAATCAAATAATCAAAGTTTATTTACTATCATAAATTTATTTATATGGTAAATAGTTAAAAAGTGGGAAAATGCATAGTCTTGTAATATTAGGGTCAAATCTGCGATAATGACAAACAGTTTTAAGCCAATACAGTATTTTGTTCAGCAAATAAATATAAGAAAAAAAAAATCTAAATTTCGGTTTTCCAAAAAAATTGTTGCAACTAAAACTGTAATATACTGGGGTGTGTTGAGCTGTGCACAAAACAGGTTTTTCTTTAGTTTTCTTGTTCGATCCTTCAGTAACTGAAACAAAGAAGCAGAGGGAGAGGAGTGTGAACAAACAAATTAAATTAATTATATACATGTTTTGATTCTATTGTGGTGTGGCACACATTTACGTCTTGAATTCTGGGAAAGTCTAAACTGGTAGAGTAACTCTATGAGACTGCGGAACCGCAGCCACAAATCATGTTTAAAGCAACAAAATTCATGTAATCTATGGCATCCGCATGTGTACGTGCATGTTCGTGCCTCCAAAACTGAATACCTTCCAATGCATAATATGTCTTAAAATATCATTTTATTTTTTATTTTTGAGTGTGCTTTGATGATGACATTATCCGAAATCTTTTGTAATCTGCAAATAAAGTCAAAAGAGAATGAATTACACAGCACAGTATTACAACATGATTTAAGCAACAACAAATCAATTAAAGCAATCACCCTCAAGACAGATTCCTCAGAGCAATTAAAGTTCAGTTACAGTGAATGAATGTTTGCTCACAAAAATATACACCACAGTTATCAATAGGTTAGGCCCATCCTATAAGCAATATAATCTCCTAGAGCATCATCAGGCAATTTATGACTATTTTTGCACTGCTGGACTTAACATTACAGAAGTAAAATGGATTACATATTTGATTCGTGTTGACCTTTTACAGTACAGGCCACACTAAGAAAAAAAAGAAACTTGCATCACTTAAGTCAACATAATTAGTGACTAGTTGTTCACAGTATTAACTATAACAGTTCACCCATTGTGTAACAATTGTAGGCCTAGTTAAAGTAGCAAAATGGTATTTACTGTAAATAATAAAAAAAAAAACTTATGTTAAATTAAATACATTCAGTCAATATACTGATTTTAAAAATTAGCATCCAATTAACTGAATATCTGCCCGTTGCTGCCTATATGTAAATGTTTAGGGTTGGTAAGATGCATTATGTAGTATTTGGACCAATCAGACACACAACTATTTGTTATATTTAACAAATAATCTCTAATGCCCCCTCACCCAACCAAAGAGCCAACTATGAGGGTCTGTGGACCTTCCCCCGAAATGCATCTAACACCTCAGAAAGGCAGAACAGGCCTCTAGTTCCATGGCAATCAATCTGATAACACTAGTTTTATTGCTCAAAGGAATAAACGGGCAGAGCAACACTCACTCCATTTCTCCTTAGGAAAGACACATAATGCCCATAAAATGGACACTTCTCTAATTAATTCACAGAAAAACCTTTCTTTGAATGAACACACATATCCTTCAGGTCATTGTGTATATTGTTATTTTTCTTGCATATTGTCTTTTGTATTATATACTGTTTTATGTATGCTTATGATAGAACCACTCGTTCATGTAACCTTAGCTCTACCATGTTTGGTCTCTATCAATTCGTCTTCGGATGATCTAATTGAGAGTGTATATTATATGTTGATACCTATGCAACATATTAGTGTTCTAAGAATCTTTACTAGTTTGTATATCAACATCTGAACCAATTACATATGCAAATTACCATGCTTGGAGATAAAGAGTCGTAAACTTTCCCTCCAAAAGTTCAAGAAACCATTGGGTCTTTGACACCCGAAAGGAGTGACCTATATAGGAAGATAAAGCACTCATATCAGTAGGCGCGTTTCCATTACCCTTCAAATTGCGCAAATTAAAATTGCGAATTGAAAATACGCCTAATGGAAACATGTCAATTTCGCAAAAACTCCCATATATCGCAAAAAAGTTTTTACGCTCGCATGAGGTGGTTTTTCAGGCAATTCGAAAAAGGAAAATTTCGCAAAACTGCAATGGAAATGTTTTTTTCGCATTTACAGGTCACATGGCGTATGTAAAAATCATATAATCATTCTTCAATGTACCATAACCTCCAAGAAACACGTCGTACGTGGTCGCTCTCGAATATAAGGGGCTTTCTCTGCCATTAATGCTTCAGACAATTTACACTGCACTCGTCTGCGGTGCAGTGTGGCTCTGATACGGCCACCGAAAGCTGATTGCGGCCACTCTGTGTGTATTCCAGCCACGCCACGCGTTTCTGAAGTGGCTCTCCATGGTGCTTCTGTAAAGATACACGCTTACGCCTCCTTTGAATAAATACATCGAAAATCCGTCAAATCTCACCAAAATCCGTTGCCATGACTTATCGCGAGAGGCAAAAGGTTACGTTTTAGTCGCATAACATTGGTTAATGGAAACGCCATCATTTCGAAATACTTTTTTATTGACATTTATAAAATATCGCCAAAGTTTTGCGCAAATCTGTAATGGAAACGCACCTAGTGACCCGCCTTCCAGTCTGCGGTTCTTTTAGATCCTAAGAGGATGAGGAGGATGTGAGCTCAACCCTTAAGTTTTTGCGCCAGGCTTCGGCCTTGACTTTCCATTCACCACAGATCCTCGGATCTCAGCAGATGTCTCTCTTAGCTCCTTTTCACTTTCCACCTGGGAAGAAACTCCCAATCACCACCGAGCCAGAATAACATCTTTTGGAGTTCATCACCCTTCAAACCCGGAAGAACCTGAAGAACTCCAACACCACCAAACCTTCAAACCATCAAGACTTTCATCCGAGACTGCATCCGGACACTTGTTCAACGACCAAGGCAATGCAAGTATCGTACATTTAACTAAACGAAACACTGATGGTTTACTTAGGTGGTTAACTGACTCTTTTCATAGATTCATTCTCTGGTTTTCCTGATGGTTTCATCCATCAAGCCTCATTTGCCCTTTCCCATGTATGAGTGATTGTTTGTTTGTTTGTTTGTTTGTTTGACTAGTTTGTGTTAGTGTTTAGTTAATAAAACTCTTGTGCACAAATTACATGAGTTTCTGATTCTGCCTTGCAAATTAATGTCCCTTTACGATTTTGATCCTTACTACATGCTCTAATGCATTAATTGATGGCAATTTAATTCTACTACAGTTACCAGTGGCAGCTGATATAAATATTTGTAATTAATCATAATTGTAATTATTTATATACATTTCCCTTTTGAGCTGATTTGCTTCAATTATTTGGCATTTATTTGATTAAAAATACCACAAAACAGTAATATTGTGAAATATTATTACAATTTAAAATGACAATTTTCATTCTGATATATTTTAAAATTTCTATGATGGCAAAGCTGAATTTTCAGCATCATTACTCCAGTCTTCAGTGTCACATGACCCTTCAGAAATCATTCTAATATACTGATTTGCTGCTCAAGAAATATTTATTATTATTATTATCAATGTTGAAAACAGCGGTGCTGGTTAATATTTTTGCAGAAATGTATTTATTCTATTTAATTTCTTTGAAATAGAAATCTGATGTAACATTAAAAAATGTCCTTGTCAAAAAACCCAAACTGACAAAATGTGCTTTTTCATGGCTCAGAAGCATTCCTAACAACTACTGGCTCAGATCATGAACGCTCAACGCGATGACCGAAAAATACAAGGTCATGTTATAATTATCTGCAACTTCCTCATTCTACAGCTCATGTAAGCTAACACAGCTTTTCCGGGTGGAATCAGACATGTGTAGACATGTGTAGAAACACCCACACACAACCACAAACACCCACGCACGGCACATAGTAATTAACAGATACCGACAGGAGATGGCTGCGGGAATGTGACCCATCTGCACCAGTACATTACAGATGCAGCAGTGCTCGGCTGAGAATTCACATTCCCCAATTCCACTCCATCTTCTAATCAACCCTCAAGGAGAAATGGCTGGCAATAGTATGACAATAACGAACTGGCACAAAGCAACTACAGATTGCTGTGGGCACAGTGAAACTCTGTTTATCAGGCTGTGTTTGTGTCAGATGGGAAAAAGGAAACTTATACATGCAACTTCATGACCATTAGGGGAACTGTCTTTTTTTTCCCGTCTTTTTTTCATTGCTAATTAATTATATTATCAGCACAACAATTCCAGCTAACCGAAAAATAAACATGAATTTGGGAATGTTTTAGTATCTGGTATGTCCTTCTTTTGATTTACTGTTAGTAGCGCTAACATGAACGTGTAAAACCAGATAGTCATGTTATCCATGTTATGATTTGAGAACAAACATCTTTCATTCAATCTGTCTTTCTCGGTTACTAATCTTTTATTAGTAACCTAGAAATAAATGTAAACAATGCAAATAATGAATCTTAAATTTGTCCTATTCATTTGGTCAAAACATTTCTTTGCTTTAATCTTTCCAAAATCCTAAAACTCTTTTTTCAGGTTTAAAATATGATTTTGAATCCCAGATTCAAATGTGGACACCAGTGTATGCGTCTCATAACTTCTTATATCAAAAGATGACAGTTTTTTTTTTTGTATGACACTGCAAAACCAACCAGGACTACATTAACTTCAACTTTTTCAAAATGCTACTAAAAAAAATAAAATAAAATTGAATAAATAAATAAATTTGTTATCTTAAAATAAATGTTTTTTTTTTGTTGTTTTTTTAACAATTTTATTTTCAAAGATTGTCATCCAGGTTAAGACAACAGTTCAAGTATTCATTATAACTGAATAAAAATAATAATAAATAAATAAATAATAATAATAATAATAATAATACATAAATGAACTCAACAATAACTCAATACCCTTAAAAATAATAATAAAGTAAAATAAATTTTAAAAAAATACAGCAATAACATACTTGTCTATATACTTGCAGTGTCCATCAATTCCACAAAAGAGTCACCATCTAGACTCTCCAAAAAGTCACAGAACACTTTCCAGATGGACCAAAATACATTAAGTTTGTTTTTCAAAAAATAGGTAATCTTTTCTAAGGCAAGGCAAGAGGTCATCCCCTTTATCCATTGAGACAAGCCAGGACTTTCTTCTTTTTTCCAAGAACGTGCAATTACACGTTTAGCTTCCAGCAAACAAAGAATTAACAACAATCTTTCATGTTTGGTCATTTTAAAGTTCAGAGGACAAATATGTAATATACACAACCTGGGATCAAGAGGAATTACTTTATCAATGATTTGACTTATAATATTCAACATTTTAACCCAAAAAGAGTTGCCTTTAGTACAATACCACATACAATGGAATAAAGTTCCCTTCTCTTGTTTACATTTGTAGTATATATCAGGAAAATTTGGGTTGAAGTAATGTAACTTAACTGGAGTGATTTATTGTCTACTGAACCATTTATACTGAAGCAGTCTCAAATGGGTACTCATTGTCTGAGGTTGGGCTTTTAAACATGCTATTTGCCACTCTTCCTCAGTTACATCAGCCTGCAGGTCAGACCGCCATGCTTGAAGTCTGTCATTAAATGATTCTTTAGATTTAGCCACAAACTGTTTATACAACATAGATACCTGACCTCTACCTTTCAAACAGTTAAGTGTAATATTTTCCAAAGTAGAACGTTTATGTTCAAAAGACAAAGTTTCCTTCATTATAAAGATCAGACATCTTACTAATACCTTGAATTGACCAGATTTTAAAACCTGGATTGGCTCTACCAGGACGGAAATTTTCATTACCAAAAACTGCTGAAAAGCGCGAGAGTTGTGGTAATTCACCTAGATGAGCAAGAGCCTCAAACCAAACTGTTATAGTATTTCAAGGATATGGATTTTTAGTACCTTTTAATTAACTTCTTAGCATCAGCTGAATACAAAAATAAATTCAAAGGAATTGGAATAGAGAGAGCCTCTATAGATACCCAGGTCGGAGGATAATCTTTCTCAAAATAAAACATTGCTGCTCTAATTTGAGCCGCCCAGTAGTACCATTTTAAGTTTGGTAGTTTTAACCCCCCTCTGTCATAAGGCAAGTACAGCAGGGAGAGCCTGAGACGAGGGTGCTTGTTGTTCCAAATGAAGTTTGTGAAAGTTTTTTTCATTAGGACAATGAAAAAGGAGGAGGGGGATGGATTGGAAGAGATATAACAATTTGGGTAAGATTGACATTTTTAATACATTAACACGCAGGCCCGTAGCTAGCTATGCGGCCACCGAGGTCCAGACCTCGGTAAATTTTTCATGTTCAAAAATAAAATTTGTTCTCTGAATGACTAATTAGTTGTTAAACTCCTCATATGAATGTCTGCATGACATGTATAATTCAGTTTAGACAGTTCGCAACTTTGCAAGAATGTTTAGCGTCCGTGGTGTGAAAATGATCGATGCGAGACACTGCCGGAGTGAACAAGTCTTGAAAGAGCTGTGAGTGAGGACGCGAGCGCAGCCTCCAGCTATTATAGACCTTTTATAGCTATTATATATCTGGCAGGTCCAGCTATTATAAGCATTTTTGGACTTGTCTTTTCCACTTAATTTGACACTTTAGAAAGTTAATAAAGTACGAATTTGCAGATTAGGGCCAGCGATATCTTTATCTTATCTTCTTTGCAAAATATTGGAAGTAATTTTGGTTTATTTTTATTTATTTTTCGTTTTTTTTGTGTGTGTTTTAGTAGCAATAGTAGCAATATTTGGCAACACTGCATCTATTATCTGTCAGAAACGTTAACAACGTCGTCAAAAACAGTAGCATTTAACACTAGTACACAGATCTGTAGAATAACTACGTTACAGAATGAAATGAAATACGAAACACTAGCCATGAAGAAGTCTATGCTATGTTATTCAGTATAGTTACATTTTCACAAATCATGCTATAAACATTCATAAGAGCACTAGACAAAGTTATTGTAGTTATGTATTGTTGCATGAATAATAAACAACTGATAAAATTATTTGAGTATTATTTGAGTATAAGTATTAACAAATTTTGATGCAATAAATGATTTAAAAATGATCCTCCAAAACAGAGAAAACATCTTTCACAAACATCTACATGCCATGTTAACACGGCCATTTAATGAAATAGGGAGTTTTGTCCATCTGTTCAGCATACCAGTTATAGAATCTGATATGGGCTTATAATTTTCTGATACAATTTCATTTACAGCTGGTGCAATTTTAATCCCAAGGTAAGTAAAACCTTCTTGTGAGATTATAAAGGGTGACTGAACTGGGGGGAGAAGTCTTTCTGCTTTATGGAGGAACAGCAACATAGATTTAGAATTATTATTTTTATATCCTGAGAATTCTCCCAACAATTCAATCAAATTTAGCAATGCTGGGATAGACTGTTTTAGATTGGAAGAGAAAATAATTATATCATCTGCGTACAATGAAATGCAGTGTTCTGAGGGGCCAATTGTAATACCTGAAATATGTGTATGATTACGAATTGCCATAGCCAATGGTTCAATCGCTAGTGTGAAAAGCAAGGGAGAGAGCGGGCAACCCTGGCGTGTTCCCCTGTAAAGCCTGAAAGGGGCAGATATTGTTCCATTTGTTAATATCTCAGCTGAAGGGTTAGTATACAGGATCCGGACCCATTTCATAAACTTATCCCCAAACCCCATTCTTTCCATAGTTTTGAACAGGAACTGCCGCTCAATTCTGAAAAATGCTTTTTCAGCATCTAATGACAGTAGTGCATCATCACAAGTATTAGATTTCTCATGTAATATATTTAATACTCTACAAATATTATGCAAACCTTGCCTCCCCCAAACAAAGCCGTTTTGATCCATGTGAACAAGCTTGGGCAAATGTATTTCTAATCTCTTTGCTAGCACCTTGCAAAGAATATTTAATTCATTATTTGGGAGAGAAATTGGTCTATATGAACCACAATCAGTTGGCATCTTGCCAGGTTTCAACAACAGAGTGATCACCGCAGTATTCAGAGAGGGAGGCAAAGCCCCATTATTCAGAGATTCCTGGTACATATAAAAAAGGGGGCAAATGAATTTATGATGGAAAATTTTATATAACTCTATATATAACTCGTTTTATATTTTATATAATGCCCTGGGGTCTTCCCTCCTTTCATACTGATGATGGCCTCAAACAGCTCTTCAGACTTTAGGTCATCTTCAAGGGTTACCATGAAACCCAAATCTGTGGACTTAAAGTCCACAGGAAAAATAAAGCATCCAGGAAAGCTTTTTGTCTCTCTGCGGCACTCTTCGAATATTCAGAGTTGTAAAGAGTCTGATAGTAGTTCCTAAAGACCTCATTTATCTCAGTTTGATCAAACGTTATCTCGCCCTCCTTTATCTGAATGGAATTTATGGCTCTTTCAGTTTGTAACTGCTTAATACGCCAGGCTAGTAACTTACCCGCCCTCTCCCCACCTTCATAAGTCAGTTTTAGTCTCATTAAACTTTTCTTTGCAAGTTCTAATGAAAGCTCATTATATTTAATTTTCAATTTGTGCAGTTCCAAAAGAAGATCAGGAGTGATTTTTTGGTATATTTCAGATTCAATTTTCTTTATTTTGCTTTCAAGCGCTACCATTTCTACTTGACCGCGCTTATATTTATCATTTGTGTAACTAATCATTCGTCCTCTTATAAAAGCTTTAAATGCTTCCCACCTGACTGAAGCAGATGTTTGATTCGTGTTTATTTCAAAAAAATAATCTATCTGTTTATCAACGAACTCCAAAAATTCAGGATCTCTCAACCAAGTTATATGTAAGTGCCATCTTGGGGATCTGCATAAAAAATTAGGAAAGTTTAAAGTAAATGAAACTGCAGCATGATCTGAGATTAATATGCTATCATACCAGCATTTACTAACTTTGGAAATTAGATCAGTAGATAAAAGAAAATAGTCTATACGAGAAAATGTTTTATAA
>CM077259.1:7116963-7326901 GCA_039654775.1 Spinibarbus caldwelli
ACGTTGAGGATGGGGACGACGACTTGGCTTTATCCGGTAGTTGATTAGATTTTGAGATCTGGGCATTGCATTCAAAAATAAATGGAATCGGACTAAATGATTGAACAAAAAAAAAAAAAAATTGGTTTAGAAAAGATAGGATGAATTTTCATTTCATATTAACTTTAAAAGACCATTCAGAAGCCTAGAGATCACAGGGTGTCATGCATTGTTCTAAACGCCCCACTATATTTATATTAATGGAAGAGCTTTGAAAAAAGCCTTTAGAGAGTTCACTGTGCCTCAGGCTTTGGTTAAAGGAAATCTCCTTGTGCTCGCTCCCTCTTCCTCAAGCCTAGCATGCTCTTGATCATTGTGGCAGAAATAATTAACTATTTTTAATTTTCATTAGATCTGCCACCAAAGGAATATTAATTGTGCTGGCGAGAAGCAAAGCAGCATCTTGCGATTCATTCATGTGTTTGTACGTCCTAAGGCCGTGGGATTCGAAAGTCATGCCAACATGCTCAGAACTACAGGTCGCTAATAGTGAGAACCAAACTGACAAGATGGAGGGATCATGGGAAATAAAAAACATGGCAGGCATAAAGGGGTTAACAGCAGGCATCTCCGTATCGAAAATCATTGATCTTTTAACACTATTTAAAGCACAGCTGGGCCTGTTCAATTAATCTAGGAAAGCCAGGAGCCTCAGCACAGGAAATGGTGCATCTTAGCATACTCTCCTAGACTGATAGAGGTAGAGGGAGATGGAGGGAGTGTAAAAAAAAAAAGAGAGAAACGGACACCTTGAGTCTGATTAGTCCTCTTTTACAGATCTCCTTTAAAACTTTTTACTTTCTTTTTACGTGCACACACTTTACTGGACAGAAATGATAACTTTTAAAAGACTGTTTTGAGCTCCTCGTAACTTTCTACACTAGTTAAAATCCAAGGTTGCTCAACAGTACCTGGAGCTTTTAAACTATGTTGGAGGTATTTTTTGTCTTGTGATGGCAGTACAGATTTTTTTTTTTTTTCAAACAGTATTCAAAAACCATCTCTGAAACCTAGCCTGAGCAGGTTTACCTTGAACTTCATCCCACAGGAAAGATAGGATCTCCTTAATGTCTCAATAATTTCTCATTTTAAAGACAAATGGAGAGTGAAAACCAAATGGAGAGTGCAAATCTCTTGTTTCTGAGATGTTTATCCTGAAAAAAAAAAAAAAAAGACTCCAGTAATTTGGCATGTGTCTCTATCAGAGTCTAAAAGAGATCAACTCTAAAATTGTGTTCAGATTTGCCAAGACAAAATTTTCAAACAAAATCAGATCTCAACATGAACTTATATTTCTCATTAAATTCTCTTAATTATCAATTCTTGTGACTTTTTACATATGCCAGTTGACCTGTAAATGCAAAAAGCTGTTTCCATTGCAGTTTTGTGAAATATTCATTTTTTAAATATCCTGAAAAACCACCTCATGCAAGTGTAAAAACGTTTTTGCGATATATGGGAGTTTTTGCTAAATTGATGTGTTTACATTGGGCGTATTTTCAATTCGCAATTTCAATTTTTGCAATTTGAAGGGCAATGGAAATGCGGCTAATGTTGATACTTTAAAATGTATACTACCATTCAAAGGTTTGGGGTCAGTAAGAAATGTAATGTTTTTGAGAAAAGTTTCTTATGCTCGCCATAGCTACATTTATTTGATCAAAAATACAGAAATAGTAATATTGTGAACTATTATTACAATTTAACAGAACTGTTTTCTACGGAGCCCCGGAAGTCATCTGTAGGAAAAAAAAAAAAAAAATATATATATATATATATATCAATCAGTGGTTACGGTTTTGCAATTCGTCCCCTCAGTTTATAAACCGTACTCATGAATTCTTAAACTGTTCCCTCGGTTTAACAAATGCCCACGGATTAATAAACCGTACCCACGAATTTCCAATCCGTGCGCTCAGATTTTGTAAACCGTAACTTCGGTTTTTAAATCCATACCCACGAATTCACAATCCATGTGCACGCTTTCGCAGTCCATTCCCACGGGTTTGTAAACTGTACTCATGGACTCATTTTAGAAGAACAAATCTTATTGTATATTGTTTTATTGTGTATTATTAAGTGGAATACATCAAATTGTCTTAACTGCATGCTTACAGTGATTCTCTATCAATTGTAGTGGGTACTTCTATGATGCAAAGCTGAATTTTCAGCATCATTGCTCCAGTCTTCAGTGTCACATGATCCTTCAGAAATCATTCTAATATGCTGATTTGCTGCTCAAGAAACATTTCTTATTTTTATCTTATTTTAGTTTTAACATTTTGTGAATACACTGGTAAATTGTTCAGGATTCTGAAAAAAACATCAACTTGAAATTATTCTTTTTTTTTTTTTTTTTTTTTTTACATATATACACACACACACACACACACACACACACACACACACATATATATCACATATATATATATATATATATATATATATATATATATATACATACATACATACATACATACATTTGTTTTTTTTTTAAAGAAATTAATACTTTATATATACATTATATGAAGTATATATACAGTATACACACACACACACACACACACACACACACACACACACACACACACACAAGCACTGCTTTAAAAAAATAATAATAATAATTACTACTTTTGCAATGAAAGAGAAATCTGAGCATTTTTTTCTCTCCGGGATGACAACCATTTATAAAAAACTCAAGTTTCATCACTGGGAGAAATTCTCTCACACATATGCACAAAAACAGAATTTGGGCACAACTCTAATTCTATGTGCACTTTGACGGACGAGTGCGGGTAATATCACCAAATGCCTATGATAGTTCCAGCAGGCCTCCATCCTTCTGCACAGCCCTACAACCAGAGGCGCGGAGCCCGTATGGGAGAACCCCTGGGCTACCGGTAGTCTTGATCAATAATGCATCTGCTGAGATGTGAGGGTAGGCCGTCTCTTATCGTCTCTGCCAGGCCACGGCCTGCATCCCCTCTTTCCCACGTAAAGCTTTAATCTAGAGATCCATCCCATTGCCATGTGAGGAAATGGACCCACACATTTACTCATTCCACCCATCGCTACTTTCATTTCCCTCCCCGCCACAAGTTCATTTCAGCCAAATCCTTGCATCCTGCCATCTATATCGAATCTCACCCCATGCGTCTGCACATACGTATGTTGTCATAGTTACACTCTCTACTCGTTTCCCTGCGCCTCCCTGAGTTATTGTGACAGTAAATTGGATGTTTAGGGCTACGCTTGATTTGAAATGTCATTGAATCTTCCAGAGTTTTTATGAAGATGACTGTGTAAATACCAGCACGCAAGTGCAGTATTGTCACTTATAAATTCTTCAGATTCAGAGCGTTTTGCCTTTCGAGAATTGGGCATGGCGAACGCGTCGCACCAGAGATGAGATTTCCAAAGTTGTTCTGAGAGAGAGGAAGAAAGAAGAAAGCGAAGGCACACTTCACTCTTTATATAATCAAACTAAATATATCTCAAAATCCTCTTTTTATTCCTCATTGGAGATTCAGAAAGAGTGCTAAGTTTATTTGTGGCTGCTGAATGAAATGACCCACGGGACATGAGCCGGAGGCTGATGCTGTACATCCGCACGGATCTTTATGATGGAGTGGGCGTGCTGGAAACAACTTAATATAGGAACACAATGGGAAAACTCAAGAATCTGACTCATGATCATTTGCTGCTGTGAATTATACATTAATCTGTCTTAAAGGGGTCATATCATAATTCCATCCCTGAGGTCCACTTATAAGGTTAGTCAGGGTTTATTGCACTAAAAATGATATTTAGTTTTACATATCCCTTTCCACCCTCTCTATGAACCTTACCATTAAACGGGCTGTGCTTTATCTACCTGACTTACTGTATATGTAAATGTCCTGTTGCAACTGACTTCAATCTCTTTGCATGTAAAGAAACAAAAGTAAAAGTAACAGCATAAAAAAATAATATGAATTTTCAGATTTAACATACAGCGGCCCCAAAAAGGCATACTGAGACCATTTTAGACACGTCACACTTAAAATGGCTTAATTAAACTGCATTACAGAAAGAAAATATAAAACTAAGTGGCTTCTGCATACAATGTGTCCATGTAAAACACATGCCACTTGGTTTGATATTTTATAATATCATGCAAAGATACTGATATATTAAGTGTTCAAATTTTGGGGGTCACTGTAGTAGATATATTAAATGTGTAAAAGGATACTTCATACTTCTTCAGACATTCAATATATTGTACTGTATCTACAGTGGTCCCAATGAGTATTTAAACACTTTTAGACACTCAAGTTACACTTTAAATGGCTGAATTACACTGCATTAGAAACAAAATACCAAACCAAATGGCATCTTCAAATAAAGTGTCCAAAAACTTGTGCAGCTTTGTTTGATATTTTATAAAAATGTATGAAATTACGAGTCTTTGAATGATATTAAGTGTGCGTCAAAGCTTTTTTGGGTCACTGTAGATATATCAAATATCTAAAAAGGTATGAAGTGTCCTTTTATGAACCAAATGGCACTGGCAAACAAAGCGTCCAACACTTTCTTTGAAACAAAAGCCAGTTTGTTTGATATTTTATAATATCACGCAAAAAACATTCATATATTTTTAAGAGTGTCTTAAGTGTCCAAATATTTTTTGGGGACAACTGTACAGTAGATACTCAAATCCAGTTTTAGACACTTACTATATTTGCAGTGGGCCCAAAAAATATTTGGACACTTTAGAAACTCAAGTCACACTTAAATTGACTGAATTCAATTGAATTAGAAACAAAATACCAAACCAAATAGCATCTGCAACTAAAGTGTCTAAACAGTTTCTTTAAAACAAATGCCACTTTGTCTGATATAATATCATGCAAAGACATTCTTACATTTTTAAATGTAATTTAAGTGTCTGAATACATTTGGGGGCAACTCTAGATATATTAAACAGATTAAATGTCTAAAAAGGCATTAAGTGTCCTTTTATACACCAAACCAAATAGAACTGGTAAACAGAGTGTCCAAATACTTTCTTTTTTTCATTTTTTTATTTATTTTTTTTTTAAAGCCACTTTGTTTAACATTTTCTAATATCATGCAAAGACATTCACACATTGTAAGCCTGCTGTAAGTGTCCACTTTAGATCTAAATGTTTCTAAATAGCCTTTTACACAAGACAATATCTTATTTGGTTGAGTATGAGGGAGTTGGGCAGTACAGGTATAACACCAGCTGTGTGAAACTGATATACATATTCCTGTCTAATGTATATCACGTCTAATAAAACCAAAGCATTCAGCTTTTCGCTTCGCTTTATGATTGCGGGATAGCATCCGTCGCGCTCGCAGGGTGAAATCACACAGCGATCAGTGGCCCGCCGCTCTCCAGTCAGCCCGATGTCTTATCTGTGCTTGTGCGTGCAGTCAGTCTGTTCCCGCTGAAAGTGGAGGGGCCGCTGTATCCTCCACACTCTGCAATTCCTTTCTCTTAATCTACTGTCTACCAACTGTCAGAGCAACAGAAACATTTGCAGCTTGCATGAAAAGAAATTACCGGGCGGACAGCCAGTGGGAGGGAGAGAGGTGCCGCCTCTGCGCTGTGACAGCGGGAGAAATTGCTGCCACGACGGTTGTGTGGGGAGAGAAAGAGAACGAGGGAGGATGACGATGATGCTGGCAGCGTCTCTAACCGGGGAAAATAAACCATGACAACATCCAAATCACACATGCACTCACTCTCAGCGCGCTTGTTTACAGCGATTATGTGTTTGGGGAGGAGGCAAAGAGAGAGAGAGGGGGAGAACGCATCTCAATTTATGAAGCTTTTTCCACCGCTGAGAGTCAACAAAATGCAGGCAGTGTTCACTTCCAGAGAGCCAATTCTGCCATCAGTGAAGGCGAACTCACAGGGAGAGCAGCTGATTAGAGAACAGTATGCTCTGTGCTGCAGGGAGAGCATGGAAAAATAGTGGCATGTCTCTCTCAATCCCTCTGCTGTGTCGCGGAAATGATTTCTGAAGCGCTGTGCATGACGCTCAATGCTTTTTGACACAAGACCAAGAAGAGAAAAAGATTGCAAATGGTAAAGCGTGTTCTCTCTTGCTCTAAAGCGACACTTTGCATTATCAAAAATACATCGAATTAACTAATTATACTTTGCAAGTATGCAACATCTGCAACCAAACTAGGAACACTCTCATTACAATCAACAAAGCTGTCTACACTGCAAGTGATTTAACAAGGAGCACAATTACATGCACACCAATATGCTGATAACTACCAAAAATCAGGTGCCAAAAAAAATGACATAACCCGTTTAACGGTTTACATGCAAACCAATAACCTGGCAACACATTTTTTTTGTAATCAGAATGCAATCATTTGTGTACCTGATTCTGCGGTTTCCATTTATTATGCGAGTTGTACTGTTAAATAAAGCATTAAAACCCCCCAAATATTGCAAAATGTCAGCAAAAAAAGTTCCCACAGCTGCAGCATTTTGACTCTAACACTTCTCTTTCAGCTGCACCAGATGAAAAACACATTTTATAATTTCTTGGGTCAAAAAACAGTCAGAGTGTACTATATATTTCCTCCTCATCTACCACAAAGAGCTTGTTCGGGCCAGATGTGCTTCAATCCACAGTAAGAAACCTTTCCTGTCATATCATCAGACATTTTTACTGAAATAAGCTGACAGAACACAGGTTAAGATGTTCACGTTCAGGGCAAAATCGGGCAAAAATCTACTTGTTGGCTTATTAAACATATTTGAATTGATAATGTACATGTAAACACACTCAATATGACATAACTAAAAAATGTTCTCATTATAATTAATAAAGTTTTCTGTACTGCAAGTGAGCAATATGCCATGACAAAACTAGAACAAACTCCATTATAAGCAATATAATGTGACAAAATTAGACAGAAATCTGTGTATACACTGCAATCAAGCAACATGAAACTGCAACTAAACTTGAACTCTCCCATTATAGTCAACGAGTGATATTCAGTGAACTTTAGTTCCCATTACAAGCGATGCGATTTGATGCATCAAAATTAGTTTGAACTCCATGTATACACTGCAGGCAAGCACTAGAACATACCTATTATTGTCAAGTGGGCAACACAATGTGACAAAACCTACAATGGTCCATTATAATAAATAAAGCTGTCTGCACTGCAAGTGAGCAATGCAACAAGCACAAAAAACTAGAACGCTCCTATTATAAAAAGGTGATGCAATGTGGTGTAACAAAATTAGACTGAAATGTGTGAACACTACAAGAAACACGACACAAAAAAAAACAGAATCCTCCCTTATAACCAACAAATCTGCAAGGTTCATTTAACTTAAATGATAAAAAAAAAAACATTCCTTTTTTAATGAAAATGTACATTTAAAAACTCTTGGCACATATGTACACACACATTCCTTTTTTTTTTTTTTTTTTTTTTAACATTTTCAGGTTTGGTTCAAAAACAAAACTAACCATGACAGAACTTGAACTTTCACAATATAATCAAAGTCGTACATTCTCAGTGTAAATGGCTTGATTGTAATGGCAGTGTTCTAGTTTTGTCATTCTGCATCGCTCACTTTCTGTGTGGAGTCAGTATAACTGAGATTTATTTGCTAGTTATACCTTAACTTAAGGTTGATAGCTGAAATGTTTCAGCAGCAAATAGGATAGAAAAGAGTAGAAAGTGTGTTTGTGTTCAGGGAACATGGTGTTGTTTGTTCAGAGAGCTACCTTGCCTTCGCCATACATGTCCTTTCTCACTCTTTGTCATCTAAAACCCTGTGTTTGCATTTCTCTCAGGGTCAGAAGAAGTTCAGGAATGATCCAGCGGTGATTTATCAGAGGAGGCAGGAGAGGCAGAAACATTTGGATGAGACAACAATAATCAGCAGTACAAAAATGAAACAGAGTAAATGACAAAACCTGACACCAACTAGCATGTAAAGCACTCATTTATTACGTTAATGTAAAATTGTTGGACTGTTCTCAACTGCAAAAAGCAAAAGTTACATGATAGGATGCCTGAGTGCCTGATTAACCTGCCAATGCAGGTTGCAAAAGGTTCGTTCATCAAAAATAATTTGTTTATCATTTCATAACCAAAGAAACGAGGGGACATGTCCACTAATTGCCAAAGCGCACCTCACACAAATATACTTCAGAAATACACCCAGTCACATGCTACATTCAGGTGCAGTGCACTTCCATTCTTTCAACACCTAATGGATGAACTGCTGCTCGCAGCAGTCAGACACAAGCGGCCATCCTAGAGAAGGATGACTCCAATGTAATGCCAATCACAGCCCACACACCAACACAAGCAGGCAGCCAGACAAACCGCCTCACTCCAGTTTAACTTGAAACATTTAGCTCTCCTTTCACCCTAGCCTTTCTATCCACGACTGTCACGCTAGTTCCTCGGAGAGACGGCGGGCGGGAGGAAGAGCGCAAGGGCTGGGGGTTTACGGGGATGTCTAAATGTCCATTGATCATTGTGGATTCCAGCACATTCTCTCCTGTGTTTTGCTCTCTCTGCCTCTCTGTGGTGTCAGCCCAGACCTGAATCACTCAGACAACACCTTTGAAATGCACAATGGCTTTCCTGTGAATCAGCCAGGCCCTTTCACGGCTGTCTGCAGCTGATAGCAGCCTCTACTGTGCCCTGGAGTTAACAATCTCAGCTAATAGACTTCTCCCCTGTCAATCACACTTCAAATTCCCAATAAGGCAAACACACATATATATACACACACACCTCCCACCTCAGCTCAATTCTATGGTCCATCTCCTGATCAGAGCTCATCTGGTGAACAGTAAAAACACACACACACACACGCACACACGGATACGCAGTCGCCAGGTGTCATACCGCACATGAACAGAAGCATACACCCCGGTGAAAGTATGCTGCTGGGAAACAAACCACTCCGAGTCAATAGATAACAAGCTCTCAAATAAACCCAGAGCACTGGTACACTTTACCCTGGCTGATTCACCAACACCAGCAAATAAATTATTAGTGAATCCCCCCTAAACGCATTGGATTAAAAAGGATTTATATTCGCCTCCCAAATAAATGTCATATAATGTAAGGGACTGGGATTTATGCATGAGTCGGCATGGGCTACATTTGGATTCAAAAGAACCAATGAGACAAGAACGTGACTTACATGTGCATGGACATCCAGACTAGAAGCATGCATGAGCTGTCACTAAGTTCTGACTCAAATATATGGCATGTGTACACAAAATGAGCTGTTAGAATTTTAACCTAAAATATTCTACATAACATTACAAAATTTTAATATATTTTCTTTTAATATATATACTTAATATATTTTTATATATTTTACAATATATAAAAATAGAGATCTAAAAAAATTATTTAAAATTATAACATTTAACCCTCTGGGGTCTGAGGGTGTTTTGGGGCCCTAGAGAAGTTTTGACATGCCCTGACATTTGTGTTTTTTTCAGTATCTTAAAAACATATTAATGGCTAAAGTCTGATTACATTGTAATATTATATTAGTATAATATACATTATATACATATTTTATTATAAGTATTATATACGTATTTTTACAATATATTTAAATACATTATATACAATGTTTTATGTTAAATTAAAAAAAGTAAAATAAAATAATGTACTTAAAATAATTTTTTTGTTAAATAGTAACGTAAAATACAAAAATAAAACACTTAAATGATAAAATATTACAAAATTTAAATAGATTTTACTATATATACACATTTAAATACATTATTTTATCACACACACACACACTTGTTTTGCTGTCCTTGTGGGGGCGTCCATAGGCTGGGACTTCCATAGGCGTAATGGTTTTTCTACTGTACAGACCGTATATTCTATTGCCCTACATCTAAACTTAGCCCTCACAGGAGACTTTTTGCATTTTTAGATTTTCAAAAAACTTCATTCTGTGTGATTTATAAGCTTCTTTACCCGTGGGGACCTCAATTTAGGTCCCCACTGTGACATGAGTCCCCATGAGTCTGTGTGTATTCAGGTTTAAGTCCCCACCTGAACAGAAAAACAGGTACACACACACACACACACACACACACACACACTTTTTACCATATATTTAAATACATTATTTTATTTTTTTTTTATTTTATATATATATATTTTTTCTTTTTATTTCTAATGGAATCTAAATTTATAAAAAATAAAACATTTCAATTACAACACAAACACAGAGTTACACATGAAAAATTGACCTGAACCTGAAGAAACAACAGAACCACTTCATTGTTTTGCACAATAAAACACGATAATGTTCTGTTTATTGATTATATGCATGAACTGCAGTTTGTCTCAAGCTCTTGCAAGGTGGATTCTGATTCACTGTCAATGTTTTTATCAGTCATCAGCTGGAAATATATATATATATATATATATATATATATCTTTGTTTTTATTATCCTTGATGTGAACAAGGCTTTTGTCTATATTTTGATTAGGCAGCCACACAAAGAATACGAATGGATGTGTTTTCACCCAGCTGTGTGAAAATGGCCTATCTGGGCATTTCTGTGTCATATGGATTAGATTATCTCTGCTAATAAAATGAGTTCACGAGAAAAGACATGCTGTTGTAAACACGGATGGCCTGCCCTAGGGTTTATCACTCTCTTTTTTCCTGGACAGACTGTAAACTCTGATATTTCTGGCCGCGTTGTACCACAGGTTAGGAATACCCTGGGAGACTGATTCAAAATTCCAGCCAAAAATGAAAAATATGAATCTTTAATTTGTTTCCTCCACATAAGGAATGCAATTTGGCTGTACATACTAGAATTTGTTAGCTACTGAATGTTTTGCACAGAGGGTGAAATGTAATATTTAACTTTCCTGTACCATATGGGACTGTGGTTGGTGCATTACTCATTGAATGATGTTGCAAAAACGCATTCATTAATAAATGTGCAGATAAATGTAAGGCTCATGCCCCATAAATAACGACAGCCATTCTTTATGCAGTAATGGTTAGCACAGCAATTTAAGCATTTGCCTTTGTGTAGCTAATGTTATGCATTTGAAAAAAGAAAAAAAAATACAGAGAGGAAAAGCATAAGAGAAAGTCATTTTCTTCATTAGACTCAGACCAAACAACCACTGTAGGGCTTCTCTAATTTGCAGGATATATTTCATGTTATTATTTTCTCTTAATCTAGGTTTACGTCTTGTTAGTCTTAAGGAAATAGACTTTTGATAGGCTTTGACAAACTAAAGAGGCTCAATTATACTCAGACTCAAAAACAAACTCAAAATTCAATCAAAAAACTTGATGCCAACAGCAGCGGCCCTCAAGGGAATTTTTGGAGGGACGCTGATATGTAAATCAATATTAATCAAACCAATAAATGGTCGGTTTTTTATATAGTTGTTGATAATTATGCTCACATATAATATCCCCCCCAGACATTCAAAAATAGTCCTGATTATTAATGACACGTTGAAATCATCAGTACTTGTTAAATCAACAGAGCAAATCTCACAGCGTCATAGACAGAATATGATCATAGTAAACATTTATACATAAATGGATAGCCCCTATCTACTCACCTATTCATGTATGAACTTCAAAATCCCCTCGTCAATTATGGAAAAATGTATATCCCTGTCGTTCTGCCTTGTTTTGAGGTGATTTTATTGATATTTTGACTAAATACGAAAGTTTCTCATCTTAACAACAAGTGGTTTGATGGCGCCATGATACTAAAAGCTGACTGGCTCACATGTTCACCCAGACCATGATTGTAAAAAAATTTATTATTATTATTATTATTATTATTGTTGTTGTTGTTATTTTTAGTGGCCTCATTTTAGATCCAACAAACGACGTTGCGTTATTTAAATATTAATTCTGATTGGTCAGTTTAAATAAGTACTGTATTCTGTCGGCCTTCTCTAACATTTATGCGGTGATTTAAAAAAAAAAAAAAGTCATAGTGTAGCGACAGCATTTTGCCTATATCTGAGGCTGAGACTTCTTGTGCTGTGGTGTAGGACAGGTCTAAGAAAGCATGACTTCATCTGTAATTCATTATTGTTCAATATTCTTTTGATATTGTCAGTCACAAAACCTCTTAGGCACGTTCACTACTTCCTTCAACATATTTGAGCAAAAATTACACACATTTAATCAGCCCTCTATGCACGTTTACAGTAGCATTACTCCAGCAATGTTCAAACTCACACTTCAAACATTAATTTCTAGTCAAAAAAGGAATATAAACGGCACATCATCCACAAAGCACTGAGACATTTCTGTGTGTGTCCTCTTAAGCTCTCCTGCAGGTCTGGGATGATTTTTCTGGAATGGTTTCAAAGCCTCTTCTGTTGCCTCCAACTCACCCCAGTAGGTCCCGCTGGAAGACTTGGGGATGAAGCAGCACTCTCTTCAAACAAGCAGGCAGGGAAATTCTTTGTGTGCAAGTGTGTGTTTGGAGATGAGATGGAAGACGTTTAACTTTGAGGTTGTTTACGGACAACAGTTTGTCAGAGGAACACACGCACAGACCTCTTTCCAGCTTGGAATTCCTTTCCTCTCTTCACTCATTATTCTTGCAGTGAGCAGATGCATGGAGCTACGATGAGAAAGAGAGAGAAAAGCGAATGAATGGGCCACAGTCTTTAGGACGAGATCATCAAGCACTCCCTGGAGGTTCTCTCTGTCCTTCTCCTCCGCTAAAAAATATGACGTGTCGTATATCATCCACCTCGATTTCTCCTTTTCCACTCATTGAGTGTGGCCCTGGACAGGATGGAATAATCTGTGCATGTGCTTTAAACAAGCATGGACCCTTTGCCAATACACACCGCCCCCTTTCATACACCCAGGATTCATAGGCTGGATATCTGTTGCTGATATATAAATGGTCCTTTGGGAAAGAGAGTCGCATGGAACACCTGTTTGACAGAATGAATCTCTAACATCGCTCCCAAAAGGTTTAAAGCGTTACATTAGCATGGTTCAGCACAATGCTCTAAAGTACTTCACCATTTTGGCTGCCTTTGTATATATATTGTCTGTTGCAATGCTTTGGTTAATATATACAGTGTATGTATATGTATATATATATATGTGTGTGTGTGTGTGTGTGTGTGTGTGTGTATACACACACACACACACGCATATATACATACAGTATCTCAAAAAAGTGAGTACACCCCTCACATTTCAGCAACTATTTTATTATATCTTCTCAAGGGACAATACTATAAATATGAAACTTGGATATATTTTAGAGTAGTCAATGTGCAACATGTATAGCAGTGTAGATTTACTGTGCTCTGAAAATAGCTGGCAACAAAAGTGAGTACACCCTAAGTGATAACAGCTATACGTCGTTTAACCATGCAAAGCCACATGTCCTATTCATTATGTTCATGTTTTTGTCTGCTTAACAGGACTATACAAATTTGTGTATCTTGTATTAGAGCAGTTAAAATTTGGTGCTTTGAGTACAATTCTCTCATACTGACCACTGGATGTTCAACATGGCACCTCATGGCAAAGAACTCTCTGAGGATTTGAGAATTAGAATTGTTGCTCTCCACAAAGATGGCCGAGGCTATAAGAAGATCAGTAACACCCTGAAACTGAGTTACAGTACAGTGGCCAGGGTCACACAGAGGTTTTCCAAGACGGGTTCCACTCGGAACAGGTCTCGCAAGGGTCGATCAAAGAAGTTGAGTCCTCGTGGTGTGCGTCAGGTGCAGAAGCTGGCTTCAAAAAACAGACACGCAAGTGCTGCCAGCATTGCTTTAGAGGTTGCAGAAGTGAAAGGTCAGCTTGTCAGTGCTCAGACCATACGCCACACACTGCAACAAGTCGGTTTGCATGGCCGTCGTTCCAGAAGGAAGCCTCTTCTGAAGCTGGCTCACAAGAAAGCCTGGAAACAGTTTGCTTGAAGACAACCTGTCCAAGAGCATGAATCACTGGAACCATGTCCTGTGGTCTGATGAGACTAAGATAAACTTGTTTGGCTCAGATGGTATCCAGCATGTGTGGTGACGGCCTGGTGAGGAGTACCAAGAAAACTGTGTCTTGCCTACAGTCAAGCATGATGGTGGTAGCATCATGGTCTGGGGCTGCATGAGTGCTGCTGGTACTGGGGAGCTGCGGTTCATTGAGGGAAACATGGATGCCAACATGTACTGTGACATTCTGAACCAGAACATGATGCCCTCCATTCAGAAACTGGGTTTTCCAACATGATAATGACCCCAAACACACGGCCAAGATGACAACTGCCTTGCTGATGAAGCTGAAGGTGAAGGTGATGGAGTGGCCAAGTATGTCTCCAGACCTGAACCCTATTAACCACATGTGGGACATCCTCAAGTGGAAGGTGGAGAAGCGTCATGTGTCTAACATCCAGCAGCTCCCTGATGTCATTATGGAGGATTGGAAGAGGATCCAAGCAACAACCTGTGCAGCTCTGGTGAACTCCATGCCCAGGAGGATTAAGGCAATGCTAGATAACAGTGGTGCTCACACAAAATATTGACACTTTGGACACAGTTTTGAAATGTTCGCTTAGGGTGTACTCACTTTTGTTGCCAGCTATTTTGACAATAATGGCTGTGTGTTGAGTTATTTTCAGAGCACAGTAAATCTACACTGCTATACATGTTGCACATTGACTACTCTAAAATAAATCCAAGTTTCATTTTTTATAGTATTGTCCCTTGAGAAGATATGATAAAACAGTTGCTGAAATGTGAGGGGGGTACTTACTTTTGTGAGATAATGTATACACAATTTTATTTAGTTACTTTAATTGGTTTTGTTCCTCTAAATGTATATTATACACACACACATCTATCTATCTATCTATCTATCTATCTATCTATCTATCTATCTATCTATCTATCTATCTATCTATCTATCTATCTATCTATCTATCTATAATATATTTTTTTACATCATCTCCAATATGAAACAAACATGTCAAGATCAAGTCGTTACTTTTAACTATTATCATTATAAGTTAAAATATTAGAAATTTACAATAATTAAGAAACCGTTAAAAAAAAAAATAATAAAGGAAACCCTACAACATGACATATACAGTATCTTACTCCATATGTTCCAGGCAAATTGTAACATCTGGGTATCGGTGGCCCCTAGCATAAACCACAGAGGTTATGACACTCCGAACAGATGAACATTAGAAATTGTCTATAAAATCATGTGAGGTATATCAACTACAGTTCTGGATGAACCACAGTAAACGATTAACAAGTTTCACAAGTATATCTACCATATGTGCCATATGTGCTGCCATATCTTCATTTGTGCAATGCAAAACAGTACAGCTGTAATAAAATTCTTAATGATCCCTGGAAATGCAAATGATACAGACAATCTATTATTTAGTTTTTTTTTTTTTAATATAAGACTTTAAAACTTTACAACAAAAGAAAAGAAATGAGTATTTTTTTTCCTTGTTTTTTAAGTAATAGAGTTTCACGGCTGATTAAAAGACCATAACCTACAAAGCACAGAGTAAAATACTTAAGCGATGGGTACAAAATATTTCATAGTGAGAAAATGTTCAAATTAAAAGCTGAAGGCAATGTTTTTTTCACACAACTGTGTTTAACATTGCAGTTTCAATCTCATTACGATGTGGGAAGCTCTGTTTGGCCCGCTTTTATGTACTGGGGTATAATTATTTTGGAAGCAAATCATATCGTGCATTAAAATCAGCTAACAGTAAAGAGAATATGATGCACTGTTTGCCAGCTCACACACGCTTGCAATTTACCTTTTTATTTTTTCTAGAAATTTTGACAAACAACAACTGTGACCTTTAAGTTCGTAGAGGCAGCATGGCTCTGATCACAGGGACTGGAAACATAGCCAGACTGAAATGTCAACCGTCCCTGCGGTTCCAACACTGACGCAAAACTGCCAGAGAGCTACAGGGAAAGCCAGAGGAGAGAGACGGAGCGAGAGAGAGGGGGAGGAAACAAGCCTACCCAGTGTTTCTTCGTGTGTGCGTGTACGTTGGCATGCGTTCCCTGGTGTGTGTGTGTGTGTGTGTGTGTGTGTGTGTGTGTGTGTGTGTGTGCATGTGCGTGCTTACGGATGGCTAACAGAGACTTACCTGAGCTGCAGTCTCGTTCTTTGAGGCCCGGGCATGTCAGACAGCATTAAAGCAGGTATATGGTTGGGAGATTTCAACGTCCCTTTAGAGAGCTGCAGGCTAAGTCATCCAATAGAGCACAAACTAGCCTCCACGCTAACAAACAAGCACTGGGCTGCTTGCTGACCCCTTACAACCAAACACAAATACAAAAGCATCTTCTTGTCTTCTCTTTTCACTAAACACGGGTGTCAGATTATGACGTACGGGGCTGAGAGCGTTTGAGGTACTCTTGAGAAATCCCTACTTTTTATACCGCTTTGCATGTGACCTGTTGATAATGTGGCATAAGCAATATGATAAAAGACACCAAGTTTTGATTAAACGCTGAATAAAAATTTGGTGTAGAAACAATTTTCACTCAGAAATTGCGAGTAGGCCTAAATTTCACAAACAATTACAAAGAAACAGCAAGTGACACATTGAATTAAACATTCAATTTTGAAGGAGAAAACTTAAATAGTGTTTTTTTTTTTTTTTTGTAAAACATACTCCAATCATCTTTGTTTTATTTAGATCAAAAATATTTTTACAGTGTATTTTATTTATATAATCTATATAAATAAATAAGCATATTATCTTGTTGTGAACAATTCATTTGTGCTTTTTTTTAAGTCAAACTTCTCATCCAATCATCAAGAAATGTATTGAACCAAGATTCCACCCTACATAAAAAAAAAAAAAAAAAAAAAAATTATATATATATATATATATATATATATATATATATATAAAGAAAAGATAAATAAAAAATAAATGTATTTTATTTTATTTACATTTTATTTAATATTTGAATCTTAATATATATAATAGATAGATAGATAGATAGATAGATAGATAGATAGATAGATAGATAGATAGATAGATATACACTAAGATTAAAATATGAAATAAAAATAAAATATACTAAAACTGTATTAACCACTTTATTTATAATTTACCTCACCGGCTCCCAAGCCCAATTCTTAGAGCAGTGAAATATTCTTACTGGATATTGGCTGTGAAGATTGGACCAACACGGTGGAAAATATGGCGGAAAATATAAAATATTTTATCTCCTTCTGTGTTGGCCACAATTTGCCACTTCCTGCATGCCTTAAATTAAAAATTAATTTGCGTGTTCTGTGTAAAATGGCCAAAATGTCGTTTTTGGACCCACTGACTTTCATTGTGTGGAGAAAAAAAATAGAAAAAAAAAGAAAAGAAAAATAGTTCTTCAAAATAGCTTCTTTTGTGTTCCACAGAACAAAGAAAGTCATACAAGTTTGGAACAGCCAAATTTCATTTTAACATCAAAGTAAACTATTCTTCCACAAAAGAACACAGTTCTCAGATTCACAGTAGGCTGTTTACGGTCAGAGAGCAACGTTGAAAATTTGGTGATTTGATATAGAATGCGCAGTCACAGGTGTGCATTTATCCGCATCATAACGCCTTCAAACACAGTTCATCCAATCAGAATGTCGAGTCAGAGCTGTCCTTTATAAACCTAAATATTCCATTTCACAAATTCACAGTGTGCGAGTCTGTGATTTGCACAGATTCATCCTCTATTACTATAGTCTATGTTCAAACATTGTGTGTGCATATGTGTGTGTGTGTCCGTGTTTAGAAAGCTTTTGAAAATGGGACGAGCAATCAATTATGGGCATCGCTTGACAGCCGCTCAGAATGACAGGCCATTGTTAGTTTTCCTCCCTCCCCTTTTCTCTCACTCCCTCTCTTTCTCTCTCTTTCTCTCTCTCTCTTCATCTGTCACATGTCTGCTAGCCTCTCCTGGGTTCTCTCTCTCATTCTATCGCCTTTCTACTCAACAGCTGCACGTCTAATGAAGCAGGATCTAGCAGACCTGCAGAGAGGGCAAGAGAGAGAGAGAGAGAGAGAGAGAGAGAGAGAGAGAAAGAGTCCCCTGTTTGTCTTTGTATTGCAGGTGTGAGATGATGGGAACATTTAGTGTACCTGGCTGTAATTTGCTTGGGGGGAAAAAAAGGAAAGACTTCTGTCAGTTCTCGGGTCCTCTGTGGTGAACGATAAGTCTCGGCGCCTCAGGGACGACTCCGATCGGCTCAATCAGCACCAATGTAAACAGCGGGTCGCAAAAGCCGCGCTCAACTTTAGATTATAGACTTTCTTGCCGTGATCTTGTCAAGGGCACGACATCAGGGGACGCCTGTTGCTTCCAGATGGAAGCAACAGGCGTATTTATCCCTCAATCTGTAAATAACAAAAAATGAATGAACGGTTGAATGACTGAAAGGGTCATTTTATAAATAAACGACAGAAATCTGGGTAATGCTGCGAATGTTAGCCAGGCTGCAGAGTGTCTGGGGGCATAATTAACGCTTCCAGCGTAGTGTGCATTACTTTGTGTTTGCATTGGTAATGTAACTTTGTCTTTTTAGGAGATCTCCCACTGTGAATTTACCTTGCGTTGCCTGTGGCCATCAGGAACAGAGTCAGCACATGCAGCGGAAACAGTGCAACCTATGAAAATGCTAGCATGAGTAAACGTAGCTTTACCTTTGCTAAACTGCTGATGTTGCTGTCAACATGCCCCTTAAAGTGTCATTTCAGTACATTGGTAAAGTGCAAAAATAACTACATGTTGTACTCTAGTTTTACTTTCTAATGTTTTGCTTTTTTAGCCCTTGTGTTGATCGAGAAATTATAAGAAATGAAGCAAGATGCTGTACTCACAATGCCCATGTTAGACAACATGGCTATAGGCCATGGCTTGGACTTGCATGTTTTAAGAAAAAGAGCTAATTATGTGGGTAATTTCATCCATACTGATTTTATACAATGCAAAAATGCAATGCTAATCTGTATTTTGTCTTGTTTTCCAGTAAAAAATATTATACTGATATAAATATGATATTAAGATATTGATATTTAAGTGAGAGTTTCAATATACTGAAACTCATTTTTGGCAAATATATGTAACATATACACTACCAAAATTTTGGGGTATGTAATTTTTTTTTTGTTTGTTTTTTTGTTAATGTAAAATCTTTTATGCTCACCAAGACATTTGTTTGATCAAAATACAGTAAAATCTGAATATTATTACAATTTAAAATAACTTACTATTCGATGCTTTCAAACGTATTTTTTTCATTTGATAAAGTTCAAAAGAACAGCATTTATTTGAAAAACATTTTTTTTGTAACATTATGAATGTCTTTACTGTCACCTTTGTCTTTGCTGAAAAAAGTGATAATTTATTTGATTTGATTTAAAGTGATTTAATTTATTTTACTGACTAAATATGATATATTTACACTATTAGCATTGATTTGATATAGTTAAACTTTGCCAATTCTAAAAACAAGTCTTAATATGTATTGAACATTTATGTCAAGTTATTTTTAAGGAAGTTTAGATATTTTTACTAGAAAATCAAACAAAAATACTGATGATTTACAGTATAACTCAATTCTCTAATTGTACAGGTCAAAAAGCTCCATGTCCTTTTTTATTTATTTTAAGACCAAAGTTAAACATAACTAATTCCTCAGCTATGACAGAACAATATTAGAAATCCATTTTCCAGTAGTTTTTATGGCGAGAGCGAGTGGACCTGTTTAGCATGAAGGAGGCAAAACCTGCTCTGGGACTGAGTTAATTTGCCCTACCGTTGCATTTGCACAAGCAATATTTAATAGTCCTTTGCAATTCAAATGCCACGGCTCTTGAGTAGATGCATTGGACTGCAAAGAGAAACCAAATGTGTTGTTTTTAATTAATTGTATTTTCAGCAGCAGCATTCATTTCCATTTCTCTTCTTGTTCCCGCTCTATTGTGGAGTTCATTAGTATGCTTGTAACCGTGCACAATCAAAATGGAGAGCGAAAAAGAGGAAGACGCAGTGTGGAGGACCTTTGCGTTCACCCCTCGCAGCGATGGAGGTGAAACGGGGTTCAAGGATGCTTGTGGGCGCAGCAGGTGAGTACGAGACCCCACCCATCCAAATCATTCACCACTCTTTTCAGCCATGCCTTGTCCGTCTCCCTCTCTTTTCGTCTGTCTTCTCTCTCCTGCATGTCTGCGTCCATCAGCGAAGCGTCCGCTGGGACCGACGTGTTTTGACAGATGCTCATTCTGTCTTGGCACATCTCACAGGATGGTATGGCACTTGTCATCCTGATAAGAGAGAGAGGGAGAGAGAGGAAGAGAGAGAGGGCGAGAGCAGAGAGATAAGTGATTAAGAAAACAAAAGCCTTTCCTACTAACCAAGGCCACATCTTTTTCTCTTTTTCCCTCTCTTGCATCCTCAGGGCATATTAAATGTTAGCAGAATGGGAGCGATAATAAAACCACGGTGCAAAAGAAATGGACAGTCTTACTTTATGATCCAGCACTCTGTGTTGCAGTGATAAAATGTGAAATTGCAATTTTTGCGTGCGCATATGTGTTTGCACTTGCTTTCACCTTGCATTGAGAGGTTATTACACGATCAAGGTGGCTGGAAATGGTTTTATAATTATTTGAAGATGGTGGGATTTAATGGGACAATTCATTCAAAAATGAAATTGTTGTCATCATTTACTCACTGTCATGTATGGAAGCCGTTTACACCACAGAATGGAAAAAAAATCGTAATTACGACTTTTTATCTCACTATTCAGACTTTTATTCTTGCAAGTTTGTATCTCACAATTCAGACTTTTTTCATAATTCAGAAAAAAGTATAAGATATAAACTCAGAATACTGACTTTTTTTTTAATTCTTACAATTCTGTTTTTGTGTTTCTGCCACAGAATAATATATATATATATATATAATGTAATTAAAATTATATCTCAAAATTCCAACTTTTCTCAGAATTGTGAGCTTAATTCTGACTTAATATCTCACATTTCTTACTTTATGTCTTGCAATTTGAAGTTTTTTTTTTTTTTCTTTTTCTGACAACTGTGAGAAAAAAAGTCAGAGTTGTGAGATAAAAAGTCACAGTTACAGTTTTTATCCTATGGAAGAAACAAATTCCATAGTCAAATCCTATATTGTCAAACTGTTTTCAATAAAATCAAAAGTGAGTGGGGACTGGGGCTCTTAGCTAAGAAAAACAACCTATAAAACCATTCCATATTAATTGTGCATATATACAGGTGCATCTCAATAAATTAGAATGTCGTGGAAAAGTTAATTTATTTCAGTAATTCAACTCAAATTGTGAAACTCGTGTATTAAATAAATTCAATGCACACAGACTGAAGTAGTTTAAGTCTTTGGTTCTTTTAATTGTGATGATTTTGGCTCACATTTAACAAAAACCCACCAATTCAATCTCAACAAATTAGAATACTTCATAAGACCAATAAAAAATTTTTTTTAGTGAATTGTTGGCCTTCTGGAAAGTATGTTCATTTACTGTATATGTACTCAATACTTAGTAGGGGTTCCTTTTGCTTTAATTGCTGCCTCAATTCGGCGTGGCATGGAGGTGATCAGTTTGTGGCACTGCTGAGGTGGTATGGAAGCCCAGGTTTCTTTGACAGTGGCCTTCAGCTCATCTGCATTTTTTGGTCTCTTGTTTCTCATTTTCCTCTTGACAATACCCCATAGATTCTCTATGGGGTTCAGGTCTGGTGAGTTTAATGGCCAGTCAAGCACACCAACACCATGGTCATTTAACCAACTTTTGGTCTTCCCCATGATTGTGTAGCCTAGTGAACCAAACTGAGAGACCATTTTGAAGGCTCAGGAAACCTTTGCAGGTGTTTTGAGTTGATTAGCTGATTGGCATGTCACCATATTCTAATTTGTTGAGATAGTGAATTGGTGGGTTTTTGTTAAATGTGAGCCAAAATCATCACAATTAAAAGAACTAAAGACTTAAATTACTTCAGTCTATGCATTGAATTTATTTAATACACGAGTTTCACAATTTGAGTTGAATTACTGAAATAAATGAACTTTTCCACGACATTCTAATTTATTGAGATGCACCTGTGTGTGTGTGTGCGTGTATATATATATATATATATATATATATATATATATATCTATATATACACACACACACACAATTTTGGTGGCAGTATGAATTTTTATTGAAAGTTAAAAAAAGTTAACAAAAAATCATCAAAATTCATCAAAGAATCCTGAAAAAAATGTTTCCACTAAAAACTCACCAAATCAGCATATTAGAATGGTTTCTGAAGGATCATGTGATCATGTTACAAGACTGGAGTAAACTGCTTCTGAAAATTCAGCTTTTCCAACCTTGGCATTGTTAGTGCTACATGCAACTGTTTGAGCTACAGGAACATCATTTTGACACCAAAACATCACTTGCAATTGATATCAAACATAAGCGTATCTAGCACATTTAGATTATCACTCACTTTCCCACACAAAACTATAATCATACAGGTTTGGAATGGCATGAGGGTGAGTAAATGATAACAGAATTTTATTTTTGGGTGAACTTTTAAAAACAGTCGATACACTTGTTTGGCTTTCTGTCTTGCATGTCTGTTTCCACACTCTACTATTATGCATATGTATGTGTGTGAATGCGTGTGTATACGCGACCTTCCCCCAGGTCAGAGTTGTCTTTGTTCTACCTGTTTGCATGCACCCCCTCTTCTAGCCTGAGGCCCATTCACAACCCCCTCACAGGAGCATGTGACAGCCTGGCTATACCCACCTCAGCCAATCAGAGTTCTTCACCCGAAGGGCAATACAGGATGTGACAATAGAGTGAGCTGCAGGTCATGCAAGAAGTCTGCTGCATGCAGCCTCCTGACAGGTCTAGTATACTGATGTACCTTGGCAGAATTGGGCTCCGTCTCACTGAACACTTCCGCCAGAATTTGATGAGTAGGCCCCTTATGCATGCAGGAAGCAGAAAGAGCTCTCTGGGCGATCAACCGTGGGGTTTTTCTTTTCTTTTTAAAACGTGGAATCTTCAGAATGTTTGTACTGGTTTGTAGTGGCTTTCTTTGCTGTCTTGTGAAAACAAATACTTGCGTTCCACTTCACCTCAGGTGAAATTACAGTGTACGCAAGGCAGGCTGTATTAAAATCCCTCATACTTTCTTATTCTCTTTCTTTTCTCACAATTTTCTGCAATGAATTCACCTTGAATCACCAGGACATTGTTTTGTAAATAATTTCAGCCTTATGTGTGCTGTGTAAACAAATGTAAGGATGAAAAGACCGATCTTAATTTCATATGCAAATATTACAATTTCATCACTCTCAGTTAGGTTTTAAATGCTAGTTTTATAAACTGTATACTTGTAATGTAACATCTCCCACTGACAACAATACGTACATTTTTAGCATTTAAAGCTCACATTTATAATGCAATTTAAAATGCAACTGGTCATTTTTCCTTACACATATTTATCATTGAATTCCTCTCTACTTTTTTTCCCTTAATTATTCAGTAAGAATGCAATAAATAGATTGAAAGTGAAAGCAAAGCCTTTTACATTGTTACAAAAAAAAAAAATCTATTTCAAATAAATGCTGTTCTTTTTAACTTTCTGTTCATCAGTGAATCACCAAATGATTTCTGAAGGATCATGTGATATTGAAGACTGGAATAACCACTTTAAAAAAAATCAGATCTGCCATCACAGTAAAAAAAATAAATGTTAAAATATATGAAAAAATTTAAACATAAAAAATGAATTCTAAATAGAAAACAGTTATTTTAATTTGCAATAATATTTCATAAAATTACTGTATTTTTGATCAAATAAATGCATCATTGGTAAGCATAAGAAATCTTACTGACCCCAAACTTTTGAATGCCAATGTATATGTTAATTATTTCAAATATTGTTGGGCCTCATATTAATATATTTTAATGTTTGATCTGAAGTACATTTTTGAGATTTTGTACTATGGACAACTTACTAAGTTGTGTAGTCAGCTTTTGCAGTCCAATGTACAATTTGCAACGTGAAGCAAAACCAACTGAAAACCACTGCATGGAATTCTCCAAAATGAGGTCTGAGGACATTTGAAACTTCAAGGAAACCTGTGAAATGAGGTTAAAACATTATCAGAGAGACATTTTGATGTTGTGTAGTAAAGTCAGGACCTTTGCTTTTGTTGAAGGATTTTGTAAAAAGCGTAAGAATAAAAACACATGCACTTTATTGCATCATACTACATGCACACCCCCACAAACTCTCTCGTGTGCAATAGTGTCTCAGGGCGACATGGTCCTGGCTCCGAATCAGGAAATCTGACTCACTCTGAATGGTCGACTTCTTCACGGACGTCAGTCCAGGGGCACAGAGGGCCCTTTATGCGTCAACACTCACACACATGCTCACTCACACTCATACGGAGTGAGAAAGAGACAGAATGAGAAAGGGAGAGAGAGCAGAGTGAGACGAAGGATGAAAAGAGATATAGATTTAAAAAGACTAACTCTCAAGCTCAATGTTAAAAGTACATTTGCAGTGGCGGGACAAAAGGAAGTGCCGTCGAGATGGGAGGGATAAAAAGGTCAAGGTCAACCTCATCTCCACCTCATCCTCTAAAACCCATCTCACTTCAATCTTGCCAATTCAAGCCGCGGGTCCCACGCTTCCATTCAAATTCCAAAACCAATCTCCAATAGAGAATTCCATCTCCGCAGGTCCGATCGCCCACAAACAGGATTCTGCCTCACGGTGAGGCTCACGTTAAAGGTGGCCTTGAGGAGACAGGGGTGAATCTTTGAATCTTTGATGCCACACCTTGGCTGAACAGGTGTGCGAAACGCGAGGGAAAATGAAAGGAAAATAAAAGGAGAGAAAGAAAATGCATCTGAAATGAGGATGTGTGAAGGATAAATGAAGGTTAGGTGGCAGAATATTGTTGGAATTATGTAACCCAGCCTTCAACTGATTCCATTCACTTCAATTTATATTAACATGCTGCTGAAGAATGTGTTTTGAAGTATTATTTTAGTATCATTTATATGCTATCATATTTCTAATGAATATTGAGGTAAAAGTTTTAAAGTTATGTACTTTAGTCATTTAATTAGTTTTTTGTTTATTTATAATATACTATTTAGATTTCATTTATTTTTTTTTATTTCAGTTTCAGTTTTAGATTTTATGTTTATTATGTTTATTTAGTCATTTTACCTCAAAGTTTTTCATTAAATGTTTATATTTTACTTTATTTTATTTCAATTAACAAACATGTTTTAACAGTTTTAGTTTTAGTTAACAATAATAACCATGATAGAGGTTGGTGATGTCATGAAATGGCTCATAAATATAAATTAATTTATGGTCAGATATTCCATTTAGAACTGAGGTAGCAAATAGAATGTAGAACTCCAATTTTCAGAATTTTATTATAATATAGAATTATAGAATTAAAATGGAATGAAATTCAGAGAAAATCATTACTGTAGCTGCAGTAAGTGTAGTTTTTCTTTTCTTAATATATATTACTTATTCATTTTAGTGATCATAATAATACCTTATTGAATATATTAAATGATAAATAATTAAAATTTTGATGTCAATGTTAATACTTTTAACATCTGAAAACAATGTGATGGACATTTCGTGGTGTTGTATGGCAAAATTAAAATCTCATGTCTATATTAAATGTTTTGACATTACTGAGATTAGTTTGGAGAAATATGTCTATCAGCAGAGAAAGGATATATTCTACATATCATACATTCTACATATTGGAATAAATAGACATAATTAGTCTAAATGAATGATGGAATTGTTTGTTTATTCCACTTGTTTTGGACTAATAAAATTCCTCGTGAATTTCTCTGAATAATAATATTATAATAAACTCCTCTTTATGTTATTCCAATTCAGAATTCTTTTGGGAGTTGCCAATTTAATTAAAATAGTAAGTAAGTAAGTAAGTAAGTAAAGTGAGTAAAGTAAATAAAGTAAGTATAAATCAATCAATCAATCAATCAATCAAATCAAAAGGCTAGTTTGACTGTAGTTTACCTACTTTAAATCACCAGTAGCTCGGCAAGTAGCTTCCCCAACATAGCTCAAATGCACAGGACCTCAGGTCACACAAGCCCTGAAAATGCAAAGTTAGCACACAAACGGAACATATAAAATGCACATCCCCACACATTCAAACATCGATATGAATATTTGATACTCTAATGTATTCAGTATGATGCATAGCATGCAAAGAATATTGGCAGCATAACATGAATAGACATCAAAACAATGGAACTGAATAATTTTCCATACTGAATCATGTAGCTGCATTCAGTTACTCACTATCCACAGAGAGACAGCAGAGGATAGGCGGCACTAAGGATGGGCTTCTGAATGTTTTCACATCCTTGTCTTCCCCAGTAACTTTTCATGCCTTTTTTGGCCACTAATAAAATAATTCAGAGCTGCAATACTGCTACTTACGTCAGACCTAATCTCGCAAAACAGACTCCTGACTATTGGCATAAAATCTGGCACATAGCTTCAAATAACAAAAGCTGGCAGCACATTCAAATAAAGGGGCAGTGGTCTGTTTTGCAAACAACAACAACAACAAAATTATGTTTGTTGACATTTTGGTCAACAGTGCATATGTTTTAAGCACTAAATATTTCACAGATTTAGCTCTGAACACAAAAGGAATACAGTACCTTCACTACCTGCAATTGTGCTGAAGAAATTTGTTGGCAAACTGTAAAACACAAGCCTGGCTATTTGTGGTTCTTACAAAACTGTTTTATTAAGGCATGGTGCCATGAGCCTTGCAAAGTTTGGCAATGCAACAACTATATTTTTTCCTCAAAAAAGTGCTCTCTGTAATAACTGACTAACTTTAAAATAGAACTGCAAACATCTAACAATCCAATAATAATATAAAACTGCGTCCAATGTGTATTGGCCACAGCCAAAGGCCAAAACGATCTTCTCCATCAAATTAGTTCATATAATTTGTAAATAATGCAGAATCTTAAAGGGATAGTTCATCCAAATATGAAAATTTGTTGAAAATGTACTCACCCTCAGGCCATCCCAGATGTAGATGAGTTTGTTTTTTCATCGGAACAGATTTGGAGAAATTTAGCATTACATCACTTGCACATCTATGGATCCTTTGCAGTGAACGAGTGCCGTCAGAATGAGAGTCCAAACACCTGATGAAAACACAACTCTAGTCCATCAATTAACATCTTATGACATTAAAAACTGTGTGTGTGTAAAAAAACAATCCATCATTAAGGTATTTTAACTTTTAACCATCGCTTCTTGCCAAAACACCAATATTATGGATAGAGGACACATATTTTAGCTGCAAGCAACGGTTTGAAGTTAAAAATGTCTTACAAACACGCAGGTTTTCACTTCACAAGATGTTAATTGATGGACTGGAGTTGTGTGGGTTACTTCTGGATTATAGTGATGTTTTTATCAGCTGTTTGGACTCTTATTCTGACTGCACCCATTCACTGCAGAGGATCCATTGGTGAGCAAGTGATGTAATGACAAATTTCTCCAAATCTGTTCTAATGAACAGACAAATGCATCTAGATCTTGGATGGCCTGAGGTTAAGTGAAATTTATGGGTGAACTATTCCTTTAAACATTACTTAATCATTTTATCCAGTGTTTCTAAGTGCTACATTTTTCTAAACCTTAAGATTTTGTTTATTTCTAGATTTAAAAAATATAAAACCACCCAGATTTTCAATTTGTTCTCATACTTTTGAACTCCACTGTAGACTTCTGACCTTCAGGTGGGTTTGAGACTGAGAAGACTGGACAAATTTTTTTTAGTTTTCGCTCCAGTAATACTGAAAAATTTACTTCATAAAAATCAAAAAGAAGTGCATCATATTCCAATAATTCAAAGGACGACCCCATATGCACCCACAGATGTCTGGGCTAAGCCCCAAATATCCCCTGATCTTAGAACCGCCCTGCTGCTGGCCACTTTATACAGCTCTAGTCAATCCAACTTTTATGCATGAACTTGCTGAGAGAGACAATCTTTCCCTCTTTTCCTGCTTTGCGGAGGGCAGAGTGAGAGAGCAGTCAGATAGATGGACAGACAGTGGTTGAAGGCAATCAGAAAGCACTTGAGGACAAAATGAGGCTCTGTGAGGGCTGTAATCATGGTCAGTACTGAGCGTGCGCTGTTGTCTGCTGCTGTCCATGGTGCTGAAATGCACTGTGAGGAAAAAAGCCCTGTTCGCAACTACAGAGTTCAGCATGTGTCATTTTCCTGGTGGTTATAGTGTGATGTGAGGATAAGAACAAGCACACAGACTCACACACACAGTCATAGTCCACCTTCTGGTGCTGAGACCCCTTATATAGTGCTCAAGAGAACTGTTAAAGGGATAGTTCACCCAAAAATAAACTTTGTCATCATTTACTCAATCTCATGTTGCTTCAAACCTGTGTGACTCCTTTTTTCTCACTGTGGAAAACAAAAGGAACATTTTGGAAGAATATGCTGGTCGCTCTTTTCCATGCAGTCTTCTGAAGTCACATGATAACTCAAAGTCTTCATTTATTTAAAATATTCTAATTTAACCTAGATTACATTTCCATGTTTATGAGAACAAGCATAGTTCAATTTCATGAACAGATAATTATTTTGATCTTTTAAGTGACTTCACAAAACTATAGTCTGAGTGATTCATTGATGAATCAAGTGATTTGTTTCCCAAGTGCAACTTACTGACTGGAAAACTTGAAAAACGGCATAGGTTTTTATCTTTTATAATACATTTAGCCCTCATTTTGTGTTCTGGTCATTTTGACACAGAGAGGATTTTTTTTTTTTTTTCCCCCGAAAATGCTAGTTAATGTTATCTCATTGGACTAAAACATACTGATTTACACAGGGTATAACAAGTCCCCCCATCTTTTTTAGGATTTTCCCCCCATGATGTTACACTTGTGGTGTTCCCGGTCAAAAAGACCAGCCTACCAAAAATAAAATACCAAATATTGTTTTCAATCTTTTCATCAACTTTCCCTTTCAGTTACTTTTGTATTTCTTTTTGGAACTGATTGTTCGCAGGCCTCATTGATCTTGAGCTGATGCACCTCAGTTTTTGAGTGAATATTGCCAAAATTATACACAAATAATGTTTTTTAGGTGCATAAGCAGAAGATCAATGAGGCTTGCAACCAATTAGTTCCAAAAATAAATACTGTGCTGATTGAAAGAAAAGAAGCTGACAAAAAGACTGAATCCAAGAGGTTTGAAAGCTTCAATCCATGTTTACTGCAACTGCAAGGAAATAAGTGTCTTCTAATGTTCTTCTTTTGTGCTCCGTGCACCATGTGCTTCATGAAAGCAAGATACAAAATGTTCACATACACCATTTCACAAATTAGCTTATTTGATTCATTTACATAACATTTTTTATTTTACATTTTTTCCTAACCCCTTATTAAGTCATATGGGCTACATTTATGGTGATTTGCATCCTTTTTCAAGCTTGAAAGCTTTGGTCTCCATTCAGTGTAATTGCATGGAAAAGAGCATGGAAAATTGTCTTCTTTTGTGCTCCTCAGAAGAAAGCAAGTCATACGAGTTTGAAAACTCCGGACACTTCTATTTCCTCTCTCTTTTTCATTTGGAGAAAGTTTGAGGACACACGCTGACTGGATCGTATCTCTAATGTATCATCTGCAATGCATCTGCCTATGTGTGTACATGGTGTTAAATAAACTGTTGCTGTGCCAACAGCATTATTGCTTTTGATGAACTGTTGACACACATACACTAACTTCGGTTTCTCTCCCCCCAGTGCTTCTGCTCTTCTGATAACATGTGCTAGTCTCTCTCTCTCTCACTCTTTTATCTGCTTCTTCTCCCTCTCTCTCACTAGCAGCGTGTGGGTGGCTGGTCTGTGGCGCAGAGCTTAAAATAGATGTTCCCTCTTCGTAAATGGGGGCTGACAAACAGTTGTGGGGGGTGTTGTGGTAGGAAAAAAGAGATGTAGGTTCAAACAAAAACGCATATGCATTTAAAGACGAATATTTCAGGGCTAGAGGATACGGAAAGCGTGTAGTCGCAGCGTGAATGGCAGCAACAAGACGTCCGTGTTGACAGAATGATGCAGTATGGATGAGATCAGAAGCAGCTCCCTTAAGGGAAGCTCTCAGTCGATTCGTCGTGCAAACAGAGGAGAGGAGGGCTTTACGTTAGACTGAACGCAATCACGAAAATGAAAATGAGTATGACTGTTGCTATTGTTGAAGTCATTACCTATAATGCTCTTACCAACATTATCAAGAGATTGCGCGCGCGCTCCCCGAGCCCCTTCTGAAGGGAGGCGAGTGCGCGTTATAATCCGGAATCCATTAAAAAAGCGCGCACTTTGTACTTGTTCATTCACTATGAAAATTGAAAATTAATACTCTAAAGTGAGAAGTTAACTAAGAACCTAAAGTTAAAAATGGGAAGTATTAAATAATTAAACGTAATTAGTCGAGTCGAGGCTGCGAGCGCAATAGTTTTTGTGTAATTTGTCAAGCGCTCCAAATTCGCAAATGAAGAGTTGTAAGTGTTGATGCAGCTAATCAAGAACTTGGCACACAGCTCAGTTTTCACTTCCCAAACATTTTTACCTAACTTTAAAGGCATCCAAGCTGTGATTCTTGATGTTTTGGTCGCTCATGAATCCAAGCAGTCAGCGTTTCTCAGTCAGGCTCGGTGTTATCATCTCCTGCCACATCTCTGCGCTGCTTAAGATAAGTGACATGACATCCCAGCCGACGGATCGTAATGTGGGAGAGCATCGAGCGCGCACGCGTTTGTGTGCGTGTAGGTCATATTTCTCACCGGGTGAGATCACCATGTCAGACTTCTCATCCACTTTCGACCCCAAGGAGTAAGTATTAATAAGTACACTGGGCTGAGTTCCAACCCTAGCTGTACTTTACCATGTTAAACCTTATTTTCTCTCTGTCACTGCCTCTCTGTCTTCAACACACACTCACATTTTGTAGAAAAACTGCTTAGTCATCAACCTCTGGCCAATTACCTCATTCTCATCATGCAACATTTATTCTCTCTCACTCATACTCAGGGATGTAATGCACATATTTCTTGAAGGGGACATCAGAGGTGGTCCTGGTCCATTTTTGCCATAAATGAGATGAGATGGAATGAAAAAAGAAAGACAGAAATAATGAAAGGGAGGAATGAAGGAAGTTAGTTTTTAAACAGTTTAGTACTTGATTGCATGAGCTGTTGATGTGATAATCTAGTGGTTCATAATTACGCCAGTAGGTGGCGACAAGTAACTGTCTTTATAAGTGAGTCAGTGAGTCATTCACTTAAATGATTCATTCAAATCACTAATTATTTAAGGAATGAAACACTGGCTGGCTGCATCCAAAATCACATACTTCCCTACTACACAGTAGGCAAAAATCTGTATGTGAACAAACAATGGTAAATCCAAATTAATAGTATTCATAAAAAAGCAGGTAAAAAGTCTGCGGATAAACTACTATTTCCAGCAAGATCCTGTAGCGTGCATCTGATGGACACTTTACTATCCAATGAGGCCACGGGAGAGTATTCGTGAATGGAAATGAAGCGATGCATGACGAATATAGTATGTCTGGATTAATTACATTCACACATACATATGTAAGAAATACTTTTTTAACAGTCTTTAGGTAATTATTTATTCAAAACAAGTACCTAATCATGATACCGGATACAGTCGCTGTCTTTATGAGTGAGTCACTGAATCATTCCCTCAACTCATTTGTTCAAAACACTGATTCATTCAGGAACACCACTGCTGTTTGCTGCTTGGAGATGCGCTACAGTTAGTTAGTTAGTTAGTTAGTTAGTTAATTAATTAATTAATTAATTAATTAATAAAAAATTCTTTAGAAACAATTAAAAAACGATTACAAAAAAGACATGTAACACATTGAATTAAAGGTGAAATTTTGAAGTAGAAAAACTGAAAAAGCATTTTTCTTGTAAAACTTAGGGTGTATTCACACCAGGAAAGTCCGCTAGTTCACTTGCTTTGGTCCGAACCAAATACAATTTTGATTTTTGTTTTTTTTTTTTGTTTGTTTTTTTGTTTTGTTTGGTGCGGTTCGCTTTCGCACTGTCCTTTTTGCAAGTGAACCAGAAATTGTAAACAAAACCACACGTGTGCTAAGGTCATCCATTCATTGGACAGAAATTCTCAAGCAGGGAAAACAGGAAGTGCAAAAACAAGCTAATCATGGAGATCTTTCGTAGTGCAATTTTTATTCTTTTACTGATTTGCTGTTATGAGATACTAACGCAATATGAAGAAACTTATGAGCATCAAATGAGACAATGTCATACGATGTTGAAATTACGACTTGCCGAAAATAAAATCTATAGATATAAAATACTTAAAGCATATCAAAATGTTGGTTTAAACATTTAACCTAGATAAATGTGCACTATTAGGCGCATATCCAATCGTTTGTGCGGAGAGTGGAAGCTGAAGCGCGCTTCAGGACATCAGTGGAAACAAATTAAATACACCGTAATTGTTGCTCATAAAGGTAAGAATAATACATCGTTTGGAACTGTAAAGGGTCTGTTTTTATTTGTGTGCACTCACAATATCAAGAAAAACGTTGAAAACTAATAGGATGCGCATGCCATCCCGGTCTTGAACAGGAGCGCTTCACAAAAATGAACCGAAACTCAGTGAATATTTTCCTTACAGACATGACGAATATATCAATAGAAAGCATTGAATTACTACAAAACGAAATAATTCGTATCCAAAACAAAAACTCTTTCATTATAATCCGTAAAGATGCATTTCTTTCTAAAGAAGCGTCCAATGAGGAGATGACGAGTCAAGATTTTTAACTTCATCTTTGTGACACTGACTCAGAAAACACTATTTTATTAATAAATAATTCAAATATCTCCTTACTGTTTCCCCCAGACACATTCATTGTAACTTTTGCTGGGGCTTTGCGGCAAGCTTTAGCCTATTTACTGCGCTCATGTCACGTTGCTGTGCGCCATGGTCAAGAAAACTCATAATTTGCACGCGTTTTTAAGCATTGCGGTTTAAAAACACGTGATTTAAGCGATTGAAATGCAAACAGCAGCACTATATGCGCGAGCTGTGTGTTTCTGAGCGTGCTTTCTTCAATTGGGTCGGATCAAGGCCGGTTCACATTCACACCTTAAACGAACCGTACCAGAGCTCGTTTGGAAGCGGACCGAGACCACCTCTTCAGCTGGATCTCGGTGCGGTTGTTTGGTGCGCACCAGAGCGCGACTGCTGTATTCACACCTGCCCAAAAGATCCGCATCAAGAGGGGAAACGAACTTGAGTTCGTTTCAATCGAAGCAAACAAGACAGGTGTGAATACAACCATACTCTCCAATAATCTCATTTTGGGGGGATTTCAAATCAAAAAGCAATATGATTAATTTGGATTACTTTCATCAGTTAATCTGCATATGATGTAATTAATTTGAATACAGTTTTTAACCCATTAACAACCTTGCTATAAATGCAAAGAAGATTGGACAGTATATACACACACGGCTATGAGACTATGATCCCCGACTCCCATCAATAAAATCATTATGCCAGGATTTGGGAGAAAGAAGGACCATGATACACAAGTCTAAATTATAGCTAACTTCATCATTAAGAGCAGCAGCTTCTCCCCAGTGCAGCGTAAAGTGGCTCTTAATGGACATGTATTCTCAGCCCTCATAATGGGAGCTTGAAGCTCGGCTGGTCTGACTTAATTATGAATCAGTTTTTACTGTGTCATCAGCGACGCTCCGGCCCTCGCTCTGCTCCGCTACACAGCCAAACTGACTTCGAGGAAAGAAAATATGGCATTACTCGGACCTGGGTGTGTTTTTTTTCCCCCTCGTTGTTTTTCAATGTCAGTGGTTTCTGTAAGGTGTCATCATGGTAGTGATGTGCAGCGTTCGCTTCTCTCTCACAAAACTGCTGTGCTCGAATTTTTTGTCTTTTCCTCGCCTTGCCTTGTCCATTATTCTCTGTTGCAAATGTTACCTAATACAAAACATTTTCATTTGAATTATATAATCCATGACTAATGCTCCTCTTTCATGTGGAATATTAATACAGCATTTGCATTTTTTCACAAATAGTGTTTGGGATTTTAAAAATTTAAATGGAAATGCCAATGTTGCAGTTTGGTGGGAGGCCTTGCATCACAGAATAGATTTTTTTTTTTTTTTTTTTCATATTTTATGCATGCTTTTAACAAATACCCCCAAACAAATAACTGAATAAATTTTCATGGGGTGAGGGGGGTCTCTTTGGGCCCTGCTGGAAATGAAGATGTTAAAGAGGGGAGGAAAGAATCGCTGTATGAATTTCACATTAAAATTCATCTGGTGAATTCACACGAGAGCTGGATATGAGATTGCAGTTCAGACGTATCACACGCCTTCCCTTTGATCCGAGTGACTGTATTGGGTCATGAAAGTTCTTCGTAAATGACAAATAGAATGAAGTGAAGCGTGTGCACTCTAAATATATCTCTCACCGGAGGATCTGTGTAATTCGGTACATCAACAAAAGAAGCAGGAAACATGTTCATTACATTTAGTCACTGATATTTCAGTAGAGCTGATTGATTAATTATCTAAAATCAGTTTAAGGGAATGTTTTGGGTTTGATACCAATGCCGCTTTCACAGAAAAGGGTTGTGATGTATGACACAAATAGTGTTTACAGTAATGGAGTTACAGTATAATGGAAATCTATGGGACATTACGTTTGAAAAATGCTACAATACACACTGTTTTGAAAGTATAGCCACAAAACATTTAATGTGCTAACATGATAACGTCAATTACTAACCTTGTGTGCAAAATTATATTCAATATTTCAACTCCTCTATAGCACTTAAAAAAAACTGCACTGCATGTTTGTGCTTTTAAACACTCTGACTTTTCCAGTAGACTTCCATTGTAAGTAACAGTAAATATAATTTATTAAAAATTATTTAGTAGCAACCAGAAATATTAATAATTTTTCATACAGATAGATAAATAGATAGAAATTTTCACATATGTAAAAATCTAATTTTATAAGTGACTTAACTTTACACACACACACACACACACACACACACGCACACACACACACACACACACACACACACACACACATATATAAATTTACACACACACACAAACACACACACACACACACACACACACACACACACACACACATCTATTACAAAAGCTACACAAATTATTATTATTTTATTTTATTTTATTTTATTTTATTTTATTTTATTTCTTTTATTTAATTTTTTTTTTTTTTGGAATGGACAGTTTCTGCTATGGAATTTTTGGCCTACAGCAATCATTAATCAACCAATAATAATAATTATTATCATTAGAGATATAAATATTTTGAAAGTTAAAAATTATTTAGTGGCAACCAGAAGTATTAACATTGTTTTCATATAGAAAGATAAATAGATAGATATTTTCACATTTATGTAATAATCTAATTTTATTTTTAACAAATGACTTAATTTTATACATCTATTACAATCAATATTTATTTATTTATTTAATTATTTGGAATGGATAATTTCTTCTATGACATTTATTTTATTTTTTTGGCCTACAATCATTAATCAACCAATAACAATCATTAATTATTATAAGAGATATAAATATCTTGAAAGTTGCATTTAAAATCTTGGCTCAAAACAGATGATGCCCTTAGAGTTTTACTCTAATAATTCTTTAGATCGATATTCATATACAAAAAACAAACCATGAATTTAAAACTAAATGTAAAATGAGGATATGACCTGCATGTTTGGTTAATAAAAAAATTCAGCTGAAAGTGGCAGTGAAATTGGATGTAAGTCAATACTTTATTACTGGGGGAAATCAGCGACATCTTCAAAAGCTTAGTAATAGTTGGGCAATTTTCCTCTCCACCAAAACAAGTTATGGCAAAATTGTCCATTCTCCTTCTGAAATATTGATAGGAGGCAAGGAGGAAGGGGAAAAGGCAGCAAGAAAGAGACGGCGACCCAGAATGTGAGAGAAAAGCACCTTGGTGATGGGAAAGAAATAGCAATTGACAGCACACCGGAACATTTCTCCATCCTTCAGATAATGACATCGCACCCTGTCAGACAAAGAGCGACTCAGAAAAGAGTGAGGGTGGGGGGGTTATGAAGAGACGGGACGAAAGCGGACGATATACAGGGGGAAAATTTGAAGCAGAAATTGCTATTTTGCCGGTTATAATATTCCTGCAAATGATGTGTGTGCATGTGTGCACATGTAGTGGTTTGTTATCATCACATAGTTGTGAATGTTATGGACAGTGTTGTGTGCAGTGCTGTGGAGTTACTGAATGGAGATGCTACCAACTTTTCCTGTGGTGTGACAGTGGTTTAGCTGTTTTCAAAACAGGAAAAAGCTACTTTTTTCCAACGAGTAGCGAGAAGAAATTCTACATTGCTGTTTTTGTCACATTTTATCAGTGGTGTAATGTAACAAAGTAATAATAATGAATGTTCCTGAATGAATCAGTCATTTGAATGAATTGGTTGAATCTCAATGAGTCACTCAAAATTACTTGCTGCCACCTATGGTGGCTTTAATTTTACGTTTTGACTTTTTTCATATTTTAATTCATTTCAAATATCAGTATTCAATGTTTTATGTTTAAAACAAAGCATTATTTATGCATTTGTAACTGTAGCTTAAATGCATCCATGTCCCCTCTGAGATATATAAACTGTGTAAATACATCTAAATATCACTTCAGATGCAGATTCCAGAAATGTTTTCTTACGTTGGAATGAAAGACACTAAGTACCAGATGAAGTGCTTCTTATTCTTACCCAAAGATACAAAATGGAAGAAAGAGTTAATTTTGCATTTACTTGTACTTTTACTTTCAATACTTAAGTACGTTAAATTTTTTAAAAATACTTTTCATACTTAAGTACAAAGTACTTTTACTCAAGTAATATTCTAAACGGTGACTTCAAATTCTACCAAAGTCATTTTCTGGTAAAATATCTGTACTTTTACTTAAGTATGGCTTTCGGGTACTTTATACACCACTGCATTTTACTGCACACATAACGTAAAGTGCTTGTGTAAAATTGCCTTCCCCTTGCGCATATGAAGTTATTCATTGTAGTGAATCAGTTCACTCGGACCAGTTCAAAAAATGATTCAATGATTCATTTCAGTGCAGTCCCCTTCATAGCTGTCATAATTACATTGTTTTCTTATTTGTAAGAAAACAAATGTATAAATATATACATAAATTGCAATAATTTTAATAAATAATATATTTAGTTAAATTGTTAAATATCTAATAAAAATATATTTAGTTAAATATATTTAGTTTATATTTACAGTAGGAAATTTACAAAATATCTTCATGGAACATGATCTTTACTTCATATTCTAATGATTTTTGGCATAAAAGAAAAATCGATAATTTTGACCCATACAATGTATTTTTGGCTATTGCTACAAATATACCCGTGCTACTTAAGACTGGTTTTGTGGTCCAGCGTCACATATTTAGTTAAATGATTAACACTTTAGAACAAAGTTCAATTTGTGAAAAAAATACACAATTGCAACTATTTTACTAAATAATCTATTTATAATTATAATAAAATTGCATATTAATTGCAATAATTTTACTAAATTCCATATTTAGTTAAATGATTAAAAATTTACAAAAAAGTTCAATTTGGTAATAAAAATAAAATTACATATTAATTACAATAATATTACTAAGTAATATATTTAGTTAAATGATTAACACTTTACAACAAAGTTCAATTTGTGATAAAAATCACATAATTGCAATTAAGTAAATAATATATTTATAAATTATAATAAAATTACATATTAATTGCAACCATTTTACTAAACATATTTAGTTAAATCATTAACAATTTACAATAAAGTAATAATTATTTGGTAATAAAAAATACAATTACATTTAATTGCAATCAATTGTAATTTTACTAAATAATATTTTTAGTTAAATGATTAACACTTTGCAATAAAGTGTAAATCTGAGAAAAAAAAACATTTTAATTGCAATAATTTTACAAAATAATTTATTTATTTAAATGATTAACACTTTACAAGAAATTTTAATTTGTGAAAAAAATACATAATTGCAATTATTTTACTAAATAATACATTTATAAATTATAAAAAAAATTATAATAAAATTACATATTACAATTATTTTACTAAATAACATTTAGCTAAACAATTAACATTTTACAATAAAGTTCAATTTGGTAATAAAAATTGCAATAATTTTCCTAAATAATATATTTAGTTAAATTATTAACACTTTACAATAAAGTTTAAATCAGAATAAAATTATCTATTAATTGCAAAAATTATACAAAATATTACATTTAATTTTATGATTCTAAATTAAATCTGTTAATGTATTCGGTACCACGAACTGACAATTTATTCAAGAAACATTAAAATCCCAAAGCATTTATTAATGTAATGTTAATAAATTGTTCACATTTAATCAATGTCTTTTTATAAAACAGGAAATAATGTTAATTTCTACAACTTTAAATGTTAAACATGTATTTGCATGTACAAGAACCTAACATTAATCAAAAACAATAAATTATTTATTTTTCATTGTTAGTTTATATCAGCTATTACATTAACTAATTTTAATGATATTAATTTAATAATATTAATATTGCCACCACCCCTACTGAAATACCTTCAATAAAATTAGCTACTCATTATTCGCAGCATATTACTGGGTATGGGTAGCTTGACTGTAGTTACACTTTGAAAATATAGTTTGCAAATTGATATGTATACAGCAGGGTTTTAGAGCATAAAAAACAGATTGAATTATGAACACTACCGTATATCTGAGTCACTTTATGTGTGTGTGTTTGCTCTTATCTATGTCTGAGTGCTAGTGCATGTGTATGCAATTGTCTGGCCCTGTGTGTGTTATGCAATAGCTGACCTCCTGTGTGTGCATTACTCATGCCGACCTGCTGTGTGCAGTCTGGTCAGGTTGGAGATTTGGCCCTAGTCTGAGAAGTAGAGCAGATGTTCCTGTGTCTGGAGCTCAGTCCAGAAAAACCACGTTATCCTGCTCAGGGGAGGCCTGCGTCTGTGTTTGTAAGAGGGCATTGGAGTTACACATAAGATTGTACATTGGTGAATCTTAAAAAAAACATGTCAAGGTCACAGTAACTCATCATTTTTGATCGTTCATTTCACCACAATCTAAGTTTTCTTCGTTAAATTGATCACTGAAGGCACTGCACATTTGAGCTGAGGATCACAAGGTCAAGAGTGAGAAAATGTGTGTTTGTCATGAAAATAGAATTGCAATGCAAAAAAATCTTCCATAAATCCTTCATTTTCTGTAAGCAAACTTGGATTTTAGACCAACCCCGATTTGTTCCTAACAAGTTTTGTGAGATTCACCCTCATAAACCCTCGGTGTGTGTAAATTCATTTAAACACTGCAATCGTTCATCAACGGCTCACAAATACTTGAAGCAGGAGTGTGTGTGTGTGTGTGTGTGTGTGTGAACTGAGTGAACTCATTTAAACCCTGAGTCAGGCGTAAAGGTCTGAAATCCCGCAGAGGTAAAAACTCAATCAACACAGAACCTCCTTATCACAGAACATTCAGACTATGTAGGAGGCAAAATGAAAAGCCACTAGAGAATCTGTTATTGAGCCGCAGATGGCGTGAACTGTAATAATGTTTGTTCTTAAGGCACATCGAAAGTACAGATTACTCTTGAAGTACGAAAAACTTAAGTTGTCGATGCACACTTCAGACATCTATAAGAACATAACAATTTGGCCTTACATGCCATTGTACAATGAAAAATATTACCGTTTACTTTTTATAGCCCAGTATCCAGGAGGAAAGTCTTATTGTGGCATATTCGACATCAAAGCTCTGAAGCCTGTACAAAACAAGCAAACAAACAAACAAACAAACAAACAAACACGACTTAAAAAAATTAAACAATTAAATTAAAAATTAAACAATTAAATTAAATTAAATTAAATTAAATTAGGAGGATGTAGCAGACTATCACAATATGCCATACTTAACTGAATCGGCTCTTTAAAAATGCCAAAAAGTGCTTGTCTACAGCCCTATATGTATATTTGTTGGCTTATAATGCTTAATACTTTTACATCATTTGATGATCTTTTGATTAATTACTGCTGCTGTAATAAATATAAAATTGTATGGTAAATAAATTTAGTTTACCATCTGCTTTCCACATAACCATTAACCAGGGTTATTATAGTTAACTAAAGATAAACCATAAAAAAGTTACTTGAAATACAAAAACTGAATAAAAATGAACTAAAATATAAAAAAGCTTAAACTTACTGTATTTCATCTAGTTGTAAAAGAAACATTTCTCATTTTAAGACCTAAAACTAAAGATGATATACTATATAGATAAAAAAATAATAATAATATAAAAAGACTAATATAAAAAGACTAATAAAAATAACTAATATATCAGTAATTGTATATTATATATATATATATATATATATATATATATATATATATATATATATATATATATATATATATATATATAACTAAAACAACTTTAAATAAAATTAAAATAAAATAAAATAATAATAATAAATAAAAATGACTAACCCAAAATATTAATAATAATAATAATAATAAATATTAGTGCCTCAATTAAGCTAAAATAATCACCATTATTATTATTATTATTATTATTATTATTGTTGTTATTATTATTATTATTTGGTGAATATCTGTAATAAGCCTATTTACGATTTAAGAAGTGGTCCATAAATATCCCAGACAATGTAAGGTTGTTATGGAGACAGTTAGATCTTTCTTCCGAGAGGGTGGTCCACGTCACCAAGACAACTAGCAGTGCACCCTTAGATCCCAGCTCTCGTGTTCTCTCTCTGCTGCATTGTGAGTTCATTCCAAAGTGCTTAGCCTCTCGTTATAACGCTGTCATTAGGAGGGGCATTAGAGAATGCCTGCCAGGCATCTCTCTATAGAGGAATTGTACCCAAATAGTCAGAGTGCTTAGACTCACTCATGATCTAATGCTCCGCTAGCACTGAAGATATTGTTATCGGAGAGGTCCCACAGAGTAGAGCGAGCATAATGGTTTTAGCTCTTTGGGTTGCAAACATCAGTTATCTTTATTAGGGACAGACAGGGAACTAAACTGCAGAGATGTTTATCATTTAATTGTCGCGTAGAAGGAAGAGGCCCGTTGAAAATCTTCAAAGTGGCTTCTTTGGGAGAAAAGGACCAGTATTGTTTTCTCGTGTTGCGTTTGAAATATTTTCTCCTTTGAGCGGTTGCAATATTATGAGATGCAGGTGTCGAGAGTGTTGTGTGCATCGCTAGTGAACGGCTTCAATATTTCAGAGCCAGTCGCTTAAAAACCAAAAATAATGATCGGAGTTATTCGTTTGAAATTAAATTACTCATTAAATATAATTGGGTAGGAATGAGTAGCAAATGACTGATTAAAAAGCTTTCGCTTTTGTCAGGAGATAAAAACGCACGCGTGACCTACATGCTCCAAGAACACAGAAGCATGGTTCTCACAAAACCGGAAAGCATCTGGGAAGCTCTAATCTGATTGGCTGACTTCATGCAATTTCCGGGAGTACATCTGGAAACAAAGACATGTTTGCAAGGTACTGGGTTTATCCAACGAGTGCTTTTGAAGAAATAATCACTGACATAAAATCTTTGAAATATTTTCAAAGATAGTTAGGAAACTGTCAGAGTGAGATGATGTTTATTTTATTTTTTGTTTGTTTGTTTTCTATACATTTAAAAATACATAAACATGCAATTAAAACACAATTACTTCAAAATACAACTTTCTGAATTCTGAATATTATATAATATTATTCAAGAATATCACGAAAAAATATGTTGAATTTTTATTTATTTATTTATTTATTTTAAATAATGAGAATAATATATATATTATATATATATATATATTTATATTGTTATTGAGATATTGTTATATATATTTAAAATAAAGTGACTTTGCTAGTGACAAAATATTTTGAATATTTGTAAATATAAATAGGAAACTATCAGGGTCAAAGACATGCTTTTATTTTATTTTAAATCTGAATCTTATAAATGTATTCAAAAATACATAAAAATACAATTAAAACATACAATGACTACAATATACATACATTTTATCTATATATTAAAAAACAAAAATTCAATTAAAACATACAATTACTACAATATACAAATTTCTGAATTCTGAATATTATAGATAATATTATTCAAGATCATGAAAAAAATCATGAAAAAATATTTTGATTTTTTTTTAAAATAATGATTTAGATATAACAATATATAACAATATAAAAATGCAGTTAAAGATAGAATGACTACAATATAAATACATATCTGCATTTATTTGATCAAAAATACTGTAAAACTATAATAATATTGTGAAATATAATTACAATTTAAAACAACTGTTTTCTATTTTAATATTTTAAAATGTAATTTATTCTAGTGTTGGCAAAGCTGAATTTTTGCAGCCATTACACAATTAATAAGCTGATTTGGTGCTCAATTATTATCAGTTATTATTACGACATTAAACGTAACCATAATAAACTTTAGAAACTTCCTTCAATTTTTTATTTATTTATTTAAATTTCAATTCCAAACTTTTGACTGGTAAAATATATATATATTTCAAACATTTTTGAGAAATAATGAAATAACAATTAAGATATTGTTATATATATATATATATATATATATATTTCAGATAAAGCTGCCCTTAACTATAAATAACAAAATAGAAAAAAAAAAAAAAACCTAAACTAAACAAACAACGATTTTTAGCTCAAGCAGGAGGTTTTCGGTCAGAATCAGAACATTTAGCTGTTCAGTCAAAGGTCCAGCTACACAGATTATGTACCATCAAACTCAAAGTGTCCTCATTCCAGAAAGATTCATCAAACCATGTGACAGTTTCAGTTGAAAAAGACAGCATTTACCATGAGGCGGTGTTAAAGTACAATCCATAAAAACAGCCCTAAATGGCTTCGCTGACAGAGGTAGGAATGGTGCCCTCCGTTCAGTCGATAAAATCATCTTTTGCCTCCAGTCACTTTGTCAAATGGCAGCCATAAAGAGGGAGTCTGCTCTGCTTTTTATTGTTTTTGAATTGTGGGCACTTTGCGAGCCCCCCGAACCCCCTGTGTCCTGGTTAATGTAAATATTTCAGAGATAGGTGCATAAAAACAGATATATAATTCGAATAAAGAGGCATAAATGTTTTGCATGGCCCCACCGAGACCCCACTTCTGCCAATGGGGAAAAACCTCGCCTATCTGAGGAAAAGCATTGAAATAAGATGTATATTACTCTAGCAGGCATGCAGGGAGGCATTTTATCCTTGTTTTTGCAATCTTCGGATTGAGGGACAACCCGCGTTTGCTATTGATATAGAGCCTATTGACTCCATCTAAACGCAAAATTGAAACCGAGAAAATCAACAGAGTAATTGACCTTTGAAACCACCATCTGTTTATTTTTCTTCGGGTAGATGAAATGGATTTGTCTTGTTCAATATTAACATTTCATAGCGCCTCATAAGCCAAGGATTTGCCTTGTTTATCATTAGCACCAGTGGTTATACATTATTATCGCCATTTCTTAAGGTCATCGAGAGGCTAAAGCAAATAATAAACACAGAGAAAGTTTGAAATCTCAAATAAAAGGTGACCAGCATCAAGTTTGCTTGTGTAAGACTAAAGCTGTTTTTGATTATGAAAAAAAAAAACCTTTAAATAATGAATGCATGAATGAATGAATTTATAATAAATAAAATACATTTAATTAATGTAGTAAAAAACATACTAATGTTGTTTTTCAGAGTAACATTATACATTGTAAAAATAGTTATTGGAGTATGTTTTGCATACAAGAAAATACTATTTCTGTCTTCTTCAAGGGTTATTATACTGAAACTAAACTTAAAATAATTTAAAAAAAAAACATTTTCGTTACTTGAAATAAAATAAACGTTAACTGAAATAAAAAGTACATAAAGTTGAATTTCAACATTTCTCATTTTAATGTAGTTTAACTTGACGTACTAAAACAACTAAAACTGAAATACAAATTAATACAAACTATAAAGACAGACAGAAACTACTAAAAATGACAAAAATGCACAAACGATTTACCGAAACTTTAACTGAAGTTAAAATAAAAACAAAAAAATATAAAAATAAAAACCTATTCAAAATATTAATTAAACTAACCTCAATGATACTAAAATGACACTGCTTTTTACTTCAAAATTTCATGTTTAATGTAATGTGTTACTTTCTTTGGAATATGTGAAATTTACTAGCGATTTTTGAGTGGTTTCAAATTATTATTATTATTATTATTATTATTATAAACTTTTATATTAAAATTAAAAGTTTGTCATCATTTACTCACCCTCATGTCATTCTAAACCTGTATGAGCTTCTTTCTTATGTTGAACACAAAAGAAGTTATTTTGACAAATGCTGGTAATCAAACAGTTAATGGTCTCGATTGACTTCCATAGTATTTCTTTCCCTACTATGAAAGTCAATGGGGACCAACAACTGTTTAGTTCTTCAAAATTCTTCATTTCTGGGTGAACTATCCCTTTAATGTGCATTAAGGAACAACTACCAAGGTTTAAGTATTGTATCCCCACCTCAAGATGGTCATAAAACGTGTTTTCCTTTCACTGATTCATCATGATTCATGTGTTGGGAGGGAGTGGTTCGTCCTTGAGGTGAGGGTCAAGGTGAGGTCAGAGCCCTGCTGGGGTCGAGTGCCTCACATTTTATCTACTCAGGTCATTATAGAACACAACCTGTAAGAGAATAACAGATGGTCATCAACGGTCCTTTCTGTCGCTCCTTAAACTATAGGCCTATACCATACATACACACACACACACACACACACACACACAGAACTGCTGTATGAACTACTGGTTAGAAAAAAAGTAGCTTGTTACCAACATCTACATTTTTTTTTTTCAAAAAGAACAACTGAAGAATGTAGTTAGTAGTGTCTACATTTTGTTAGTTGCTCACTAGCACTGAAACCGTCCAAACATGTGGAGCACAATGACAAATAACAGATATCAGAGTCCATTACATTAGCTGCCTTCAGTTTCCAGCTGATAAAGGGGAAAACATGGATATTATGAGAATGATGATTGATTAGAGAATTATTATAGATTGAAAAATGTCTAAACAAACATTATGAATGGGAAAAACAGGGCTAGGTTACAACACTTTCTTCTCATCGTCTTTTTTTTTTTTTTTGGCAAAGCATCCCTTTTTGCTTGTTCTCCTTTGAGCGAGCTGAATAAATTACGTACACTCTGACATCCATTACATCAGCTACATTAGAGGAAAAATGAAAGCAAGCAGATGCAAAAACTGCATTTCTGATTGTTCACTGAGGCTTAATTTTTCAGCACGTCCTAAAATTAAAACAAATGGGGCAAAATTTTTCATTGAGATTGATCGAACGTAAACATCTTTAACGTTGATTTGAATTCATTTGTCCAAATGTGTCAGCATCCATCCGGCTAAGGAGAAAAACGAACAGACAGTATGAAATTCAAACTATATTTAAACCATCTCTTCTGGCCATGGTTAGTCCTCTATCCATAATATACAGTCAAACCAAAAGTTATTCAGACACCAGACATAAATTTTAGATTTTTTTTTTTTCTGGTGGGTGCAAGACACTATAGCTCATTTATGTAAGTGAAGATAGCAAAATAAAGTGTGACATATTACACCCAAAAATTCTTCATACAGTGGACTACCAGTAAAAATTTGCGACCAAAAATTTGATTTGACACTTTGACCTGACTATGTTTTGTTACATACCTTTCTATCAAAGTTATCTGACATTATCAAGATGAATTTGTTCTGACACAGTTTATCTCTTGAGTTCTTGTCATATTTTATTACCATTTTTTAAACTATAGCGAATAAACTTTGATAACGTGAGAAATATTGAAGGTGTCTGAATAAATTTAGGTTCGACTGTAGCTTTCTCCAGTGAAAAAGTCATTTTGTCTGAATCAGGAGAGAAATATGCACTGATTAAGCACGTTTTATAACCGAAAACCATTAATATGTCAGTGGATTTTGATATGAGAGGACAACAGGGGATGAAATTCGCTGAAGGAAGCATTATTATGGATTATAGACTCATATTTTAGCCAGAAGTGACGGTTTAAAGTAAAAACACCATAATGATAGATTTATTTCTTACAAACATGCAGCTTCTCACTTCAAAATATGTTAATTGAGGGACTGGATTCATGTGGATTATTGTGATCTTTTTATCAGCTGTTTGGACTCTCATTCTAACGGCACCCATTCACTGCAAATGATCCATTGGTGCGCAAGTGATGTAATGCTAAATTTCTCCAAATCTGTTTTGATGAAGAAACAAAGTCATCTACATCTCTGATGGTCTATTTTCAGGATCCTACACAACCTATTACTCAGAATTAATCTCCAAATACATTTTGTTCAGCATCAAATTTTGGCATTTGTTAGCAGATTTGTATGTATTTCTAATAAATCACATTCAGTGTAATTCATTCTTAGTGAATTCCATCTTTGTACAGATAAAATACAGGCACCAAAGTTGAACGATCTGATCCGAAACCATCCGAAATTCACTTTCAGAGAGATGAAACGATACTGTAAACCTCTGCTGACAGCGACTGGCTCATCATCCATCCCCTCTAAATCTCAGCCCTTGTTGTGTGTCTTAAATGATGAGGAAGGAAGGAAGACAAACAGGCAGGGGTGGATTTACAAGTGAATGACCTGACCTCCTCTTCGCTTTATCCAGCGTCCTGCCCCACTGCGACCCTGAAATTGGCGGTATTGGAGCTCTGCGGGGAGGACGGGGAGTTTTAGAGAGAGGAACGGGCTCTGGAAAGCGAAACAGCAAACGCTTGTGTTCTTTTTCCCTCTGTGAAAAAGAGAAGAGAAAAAAATCCTAATCTCACGCCGTCTGACGGGGGGCTTAAATGCTCGATTGCTTTGCCGCTCACGTCCCGCTCCCATCATCTTCCCCTCTGCGTTTGAGAGAGAAGGAATCTGGGCAATGCAGGCACACGCACACACACACACACACAAGCGCACATATAGGCTTCCGCGGTAACTCAGTGGTGATGAATGACGTCCCCGTCCCATTGGGTCCCTGTCGATGCATGTTCAAGTGGACAGGATTGAATTTAAGCATAGAAATGACAGACCATTTTTTTTGGCATGGCCACATTACAAGAATGGGTTATGGTGACGAAGATTTCATGATTTATGGCATTACGGAGCGTTAGGAGGGATTTGTAGAGAAAAATCACAGAGTGAGAGAGACAGAGAGAAAGCTTGAGTCATAAAAGGGATCACACTGAATATCTGCAAACCTTCATTAAAAGGATGTCAAGATTCTTTCTATAGCACTTTACACACTCACATTTCACATTTGCATGCTTGTCACATTCTCTGTCCACTGTATCAAATCCAGCAGAAAAATGCTATAAAGGAAGGAATGCTCAAAACTGTAATAAATCTGCCTGTGAAAACAAATTTACAACAATGTCTGTAATTGAGCATGATTTAGGCCGTACAGTGAAAAAATGCTTACTATGCATAGGTACTACACCAGTTGAAAATGTTTTTGTTTTAGATCACTAAACCAAAGAAAACAAATGGCATAACGTTTCATCATGCTAATTTGTCTTGTGGAGAGAATTCTCAGGAGAATGTGTAAATATATCCAAGAACATATCAATAAAATAAGGCAGGCGGGTTTTAATTTCCTAAAAATCTATGAAAATCATTAAGACTGAATACATAAATTAGACTGGGAATTATGCAGGTTAATAATGCATCTGGAGTAATAACTGGGCAAATCTCACAAAACATGTTTAGGGCACAATTAATCCCACAATCCATAAAATAATAACTCACAAGGAATCTCACAAAAACATGTCCAGGACACAATTAAATTAAAATAAAATAAAATAAATAAGAATAAAATAATAAATAAATAAAACTAATAAAATAAATATTTTTTCTTTGATTACATTTGGTCATATAAATGATTACATCAAATATATAATGAAGCAAATTTTTAAGATCATTAAATGATTTTTTTTGTAACTTTTTTTGAAAGTGATTTTATGGAGAAATACTGTTTTATATATATATATATATATATACATAAATCAGCATAAATTTAAAATCAGTACAAAAATGATTTTTGTAACTTTGTTGAAAGTCATTTTATACAAAAATACTGTAATATATATCTATATCTATCCATCTATCCATCTATCTATCTACAGTATATATACAGTAAAATCATAATCATAAAATTACAAATTGTAATCATACAATATTTAGCCATTTAAGCAAAAATGATTTTGTAATTCTTTTGATTTTGGGGTGAAATATAACCTTGACAGTTTTTGTGAGATTGGCCCAACCAGTAAAAACACACTTGAGGATATAGCTGAAAAGAAAAACGGCAGGAGGGATGACTGAAAAAGTGGATCAAAAAAAGAGAGAAAGAATCTGACAGGCAGAGCCAACATTTCAAAAGAAATCTGTCCTGAGAACATTGGACCCGGCCCTTCGGAAAGGAGCGAGTGATGCAATCATCCCTGCAGGAATTGGGTCGGCACTGTAAGCCATATTCAGCTCTCCAGACGCCCAGGCTAAGACCAAAAAGGGTTTAAACCATTCAATGGTGCCAGTGATTGAGGACCTAGAAGTGTCATTAGATCCACAGTAATCCTGAGGGGCGGAAGGAGGAACAACAGAACCCTGCCGTGGAATGGATTTAAGGGGAAAAATAAATAAATGAGATCAGAGTGCTTCGGATACAAATAAAGTGATAAAAGAAGTCCACTGGAGAGATGAAAAGGTATCGCATTTGTCAGAATCTACCTGCTCCCATGCATCCCAGCCTGGGGCCATTTGTAAAATACAGGTTTTGAATGAAAACAGTGCTTTGTAAAGTCGCTTCAGACAGAAAGAGTCTGCCAAAAACATACATTTAACTGCAAATTTCTGTGATATGAAAAAAAGTATTTACATACACACAGAGATAATTACAATACAAGTAGTTTTCCTGGTCAGGTGTCAGTGCTCGGGATATTGTTATCATCACTAGAGACAGACTGTTATATATATATATATATTTTTAATATTTTTAATACCTGTATTACCCGTATTCACATTTATCTAACTTAATTGGTTATAAGTTCTTAATTATTTAAATAATCATAATAAATGAGTAAATACATAGTAAATAAAAACTGTTATTTACTGTTGTTATTTATTTTTGAATGTATTGTAACAATTTACAATAATAATAATAATTATTATTATTATTATTATTATTATTATTATTTTATTTTAATAGCATTTAATAATAATAGTAATAATCACAAAACATGAAAATAAATGAATTGTTATCATTATTATTATTATTATTATTATTATTATTATTATTATTATTAACAACAACAGTACTTCAATAAATAAATAAATAAAATAAATAAATAAATATTGTTGTTGTTATTTACTTTTTAATGCATTGTAATAATTAATTGATAATAATAACAACATTTGAAAATTTATTTTAATAGCATATAACAATAATAGTAATCACAAAACATAAAAACAAATGAAGAACTGTTATTATTATTATTATTATTAACAACAACAACAACTGCACTTCAATAAATAAATAAATATTATTGCTGTTATTTATTTTTGAATGTACTGTAGTAATAATAATAATAATAATAATAATAATAATAATAATCACAAAACAAAAATGATGATGATGATGATTATTATTATTATTATTATTATCATTATTATTAACAACAACAGCTCCTCAGTAAATAAATAAATAACTTTGATGTAAATAAAGATTTTTTTAATTATTTACAGTAATAAATGCATTATTAAATTATTATTACTTATTATTACTTATAAATTATTGCTCTTAAAATCATTATCATCATATGTGGTCAAAGCATTCAATAATATGTATTTATTTGCTATTGAAAAACTGATATTGCTGCTATTGTTCTTCTTCAAAATGCATGTTATGCTCATGATAATCTGTATATTTAGTAATATCATTCGAATCATCTCGTATCATTACGACGGATGATGAGATTACACAAAGGTAGTTCCTCGTCCTCCCCCATTCCTGCATAATTTCCCTTTGAATTGACAGAATATGTGAAGCAAAGTCACTTTGAGCTTCATGTAATTTAATAGAGCCCAGAGAGAGAATTTGATGTAGCAAAATGCTCGAGAAACAGAAGCCTCACGGTTTTCAGCATTATATACTACGCACCTTCTCTCCCACAATTCCCTTTCATCTGTCATACGGTTCGCATGCAGAAATCAAATCTGGAGATCTCACGGTGACACCCACTCTATTGTTCAATCTCTGGTACACGTCATCGGCTCACGGATGTTTCGGCATGACGTGTTCAGGTGAAATTAAGAGTGATGTTGCCGTGGCGGATCTGGGGCTTCTCCTTAAACGCTCCTGATGCGAAAGCCAAGTTCTTGGCTCGTGAAATGTTTAGTTGTTTGATAGAGAGCTGAAAGAGATGGAATAGAAAGTGTTCACATGAAGGTCACATGTAATCACCTGATGCAGACAAGTACAGTGCATTAATTACGAATGTGACGCATAAAGGACAATTCCTTCGGTGTTAAAGAGGTACAAATGTAAAATGTAGTCAACCGCTTTGAACTCTTAGCCTTTGGATTGATATCAGATGTCATTTGTGAGTAGTGAAAACCACCTGGAAATATCCAATGAAAGGCAATGAGGATTCAAGGCTGGTGAAAAGAATAATCCAGTAAAGCATTTCAAAAACATCAATGCTGCTTTGTTCGTTTTTTTTTTTCCGCACGGTAGCCGAAATAAACCCAGGTGCACGTCAGAGATCCTGCCGTCATTCTAACCATACACATCCAGCAAATATGACTGGGCTTTTGTATGGATAGAAGCAGGCATTCCTCTATCTATCATTACCCATAAGCCTCTGAGAGGCTCTGATTTCAGAAACTCATTATTTTGAACGCTTCATAGCCAAGTGCCGATTTCTTTTAAGGTAGATTAATTTTATCAATATATAATGAGGGTCTTGATGTCAACTCAACAGGAAATGAGGATGTCAAGGCTGATTTTTCAGCAGCAGAGAAAAACTAATCTCTGATTTTATTTTATTGTCCCACTGGATGCACAGCTTGAGCTGGCACGGTCATCCTTAGCCTTAAATCAAATCCTAGCGGCTCTGTGCAAGCGAATGAGCTTTGGGAGGGAATTAGACGGGACGTTCTCGTTCTTTAAGGCTACTGGGTAAAAACTTGTTTGATTTCCATCGATTTCAGCGCTAGTTGTCAGCATGTTGTGACATGTAATCAATGTTCCTTGCCAAATTAATGATGAAAATCAGTAGGGTTGTGCAAAGCAAGCGTCAATTAGCTTGAAAATGGTGCCTGAAAATGGGTTCAAAAATTTCCAGGTTTTGGAAATGCAAATCAAATCTGACACACGGATTCCAGCAGATCAATCAAAAATCAATTTCACATGAGTGCTGAAGTTAAATTGCGCCAATGAGACTTTGACCTCTCTCGAGAGACGAGCGCTACTCTCCATCCTTACGCTGTTTGACTGAATAACCGTCAAATCCACCATTCTCATCAGCATTATAATAACTTGTCGTACACGACTCTCTTGACGTAGTTTCACGTCTTTAAGCATCCACTTGTGTTTAAAAAGGATTTAGCTGGAGAGAAGAATTTAATTAGATATATAACGCTGGATTACTTACTGTATGTCCGTGCCAAATAAGTTAAATTGTAATGTGTTTAGCCGTCTAATATGCAGAGGCTTATAGGCAGATAGCATAGGCAGCATCCTTGGCAACGTGGCAGAACAGAAGGGACAAAATCCTCCTCGAAATGAAGTACCTGGAACACAATGTACATCACATATTATTTACAGAAGATTACACATGTAGAGAGGTAGATCCTGGGTTATCAGCACACAGCAGAGTTTTACTCGAAAAGAGAGAGGAAGAGAGCGAGAGAAGCAAGAGAGAGAGAGAGAAATCGCATTGCTTCTGGCTCTGCCCAAACAAGCGGGCTCATGGGAACTTCCCACTGCTGGTGAGTGGGCTGAAATGAAAAGCTAAGAGAGCACTTTATCTCATATAGAGAATGTCACGAGTCCAGAAACACAGTTAAGATTAAGGCTGAAACAACTGAAAATGCTATCACTCCAATTGTTTACTTGAAAGGTCACAAAGTGTTGCCAGGCCCCCGAAGAAATCTTTAATCCCAGCGAGAAGGAAAACTAGCCTGTCTGAAGATTACAGTACACCTGCAAAAGTTGGTCGGAGATGTTATCAAGCAAATACCAAATTACATGCATGTTTAATCTAAACTACTAAATCATAAAAAACAATAATGATCTGACAACAGGAATGTATGGTCTTACTTTTCGAAAAAAACAAGCTATAATTTAATTAAAGTCAAGCTGCTCTTTTGAAAAAATAGTTAGCTACACTACAAGCTAACAAAAAGTAATGGTGAATTGCTTTTCTTAACCTGTTCATTTACATGACCAGTTTGAATTAACTACCAGGCAGAGAACCATTTAAAAGGAAGCGATTCACTTGAATGAGTCACAAATGTTAACGCTACAGAGAGAGTCCTTTTTTCCAGCAGAACACACAAAAAATATATTTTGAATATATTAGAAATATATATGTACATATATCCAATTATATAAGAAATTCAAAAACATTTGCAATGACATGAGGGTGAGTAAATTCAACCTAAATTTCATCGTTGGGTAAACTATTCCTTTAAGAAGCTTGTCAATCATCGTTTAGAGGAAATAAGTTAGTTACAGTGAAATACACACAAGAGAGGAATGTTTAGAACAAACTGATTCACTAGAATCAGACTTTACAACATTACATCTTTGAGAAAGCACATTTAAAATGAAGCGATTCGCTAAAGTGATTCATGCATTTCAATTTTACATATAGAAGAGACTATTTAGGATGAACCAATTCACTGGAACGAATCAGACAACTGATTCATTCAACTGCTTCAGATATTTAAACACTACATATGTGAGAAAGTACATTTAGGAGAAAGTGATTCACTAAAAGGATTCTTATATATCATTATTAGACATGATTCACTAGAATAATTTAGACATTGCAATACTAGATATAAAAGAGAGGACATTCAAGACAAAACCAATTTACAAGAATGCATTTTACAACTATACATTTGAGAGAAATAACAGTAGTAGTAAAGGATTCTGAGCAATACAACATGACATTACGAACATCCACCATGCAGCACTATTTTGAAAACAACTGAACTATTGTCACAGCACTGAAAAATATAGTGAAGTTAGCAGCATGACTACTTTTAGTCATTGCTTTTAGTTACTACACTGCAAACCATGCCAAGATGCTCTGTAATGGAGCCATGTTTTCATATTTGGTTCGACTGCTTGGCCGAAACCCAATTTCGATTCCACCCTCCTCCCCCACAGGTCTCTTTTCACATTATATGATTTGGCTTCAAACCGTGGTACATTTGCGTTATCGATTTACCAACGTGAGTACTAGCAGCAGCTGTTTACCACTGCTTACTCAGAGGGAGAAGGTGTCAAAAAAATATTTTATTCATGTAAATCATCTGGGAGATGATGATTGTGTGCCAGTCCAACAAATGAAACATTATTAATAGCAGTTCACTTCTGCGAATCGGGCCGAATTGTTTGCATTGCATATCAGTCGCTAACTGTATACTGAGTTCCTCATGAAGTGCACACTAATGCCCCGTTTTCATAGCATATTCAGGACTGGTGCACACTGAAGTTCAGAAAATGAGTTTCATAAGAGCCGAATAAACTAAACTCTGAGGTCAAACTCACAAAAAGCGCTCAAGCTGACCTCAACACAAGAGGTCAAATCTCCTCTTAAAGGGACAGTTCACCATTTGTTTTTTGTTTTTTTGTGGTTTTGGATCCCACTGACATTCGTTATACAAATAAAAATAGTTAAACATTTTATTTATTTATTTAGACAGAAAATAAAAACAAGTCATACACTTCGAAACAATATGAATTGAGTAAATGACGACAGAATTTTCAGTTTTCAGTAATGTATTTCTTTATGGTGCCTGTTACATTCTATGTTTTTTCACATGCAATAATGCTAAACTCCATCAATGCATCAATCAACTCCCTTAATTGGTCTTCAGTTCTATGGTTTATATCTGTAATTCATGAAATTTAATTTTCCACCAGGACACATTAAGTTCCATCAAATTTAGCTGCCATTAGATTGGCATCAACATGCACCATAATTCTACTAATTTGGAAGGAAAAAGAGAGCTTTGTGTTTTTGGCTGTGTCAGCACTTTTGAGTTACGGCTTCTTCTTTTTTTTTTCTTCTTTTCTCACAGGGTGCCTCATTTAGCCTGCTTGATTGTATAAGGCCCTGGGAACCCTTGGTCCATTTAACCGTTCTGATTTTTCAGTGCATGAACCACAGGACATCTCCACTAATAAGGTATTCAGTCAAAGTGCATACACTTACTGACTGACGAACACACAACCTGCTAATGTGCGTGATATTGCATCCAAGTTCCCTGACCTGATTTGAATACAAATTGCCTGAGCTGAATCAGGTCACGGGATGGGCAGGAAGGCATGCTGCCGCTTTAGGGATTAATATAAGTATGTTAGATGCTGGTGCATTATGAGAAGGGTAGATGATGATGTATATAGAGTCATTACTACACAATAAGGATGGTCTGATACTCATAACAACTTCTGTGAAGCACATGAGAAGACAATTTTATGAATAAATCACTAATATTATGAGCAAATTGATACTTTACTGTCACATCAAGACTCGATCCCGGCTACATCAGCACATGCTGCAGAGAAAAACAATCAGACATCTTAAGAAAAGAGATAAGCAATCAGGCCGATGGCAAAAATTGTCAAAATAAGGCCTTTAACTGGAGGCTGCCAGAACAACCTAAAAAAGCTCTGATATCTCTCACCAAGACTGAAAGGAAAGCTTTAGTACAAATAGCATTGCTTTACACACCTCATGAATCAGACAATCGCAGTTTCATCTCTGTTGTTGATAAACAGAAAAAAAGTGTACATCTCGCAGTTTTTAATATTATATCAATGTATTTGTGGAACATATTGAAAATTAGTACTTTTTTGCTGGTAATAAATGCAATCGCTGGTAATAAATTCAAATATCAAAGATAGCAGCTATAACAAATGCCCTTGTTTCTAATAATTATTAAAACTTAATAGTGTAATTTCTGCACCACAATTCACCCTATGGAATTGCCAAAAAAAAAAAAAAAAATTATTTATTTCATAGAGGAAACCATGAAAATGAAATGAACACATAGTCTGTGTGATAGGTTGTAGGTCTCTAATGGGGCAGATGATTCAAACTCAATGAAACATGTGAAACTCCAACTCATCCTCAGTCTTTCACTTTATAAGGATTTAATGAGGGATAAAACAGATTTTAACTTATATATTTCAAAATGTGTGTTTCATCAAGGTTTCATCAAGACCTAGCAGGTAAAAACATGAAAGACACGAATGACTTTCGGTGCTCCAAGTGAAAATATTTATCTTGAAAGTCTTTGAGTGTTGCATAATCATAATCATAAACCCTTCATGTCTGTAAAAACAGAATACTGAGAAAAAAGCTAAATGTTTATGGCTAGTTTAATACTAACATTCACTCAAAATACCACTTTGCTTCAGGTTGACAAATGATTTCATAACAAATGATGATTTTAAATGTGCATCAGAACAGATTTGGAGAAATTTTAGCATTACATCACCTGTTCACCAATGAATCCATTGCAGTGAATGGGTGCCGTCAGAATGAAAGTCCAAACAGCTGATAAAAACATCACAATAATCCACAAGTTATCCACACGACTCCAGTACATCGATTGTCATCTCGTAAAGTGAAAAGATACAATAAAACAAATTCATCATTAAAACGTTTTTAACTTCAGACTGGCTAAAATGCGAGTCCTTTATCCATAATATTGCTTTCTTCAGTGAAAAGTCGCCTCGTCTGAATTAGGAGAGAAATATGCACAAAACACTTCTAAACAAATTTGTTGATGGATTATAATGTAAGAGGACAACTGGGGTTGGACTTTCTTTCTGGATCCATCATTATGGATTATGGACTCGTATTTTGACCAGAAATTATGATTTAAAGTAAAAAAAAAAAAAAAAAAAAAAAAAACCTTAATGATGGATTAATTGATGGACTGGAGTTGTGTGGATGACTTTTGAATTATTGTGATGTTTTTATCAGCTGTTTGGACTCTCATTCTGATGGCACCCATTCACTGCAGTGAATTTATTGGTGAACAAGTGATGTAATTTTCTCCAAATCTGTTCCGATGAAGAAAAAACTCATCTACATTTTGGATAACCTTAGGGTGAGTACATTTTCAGCAAGTTTTCATATTTAGGTAAACTATTCCTTTAATTGAGCAGCTGATCTTGTCAAAGTTGTTATAGTACACACAGGAGACGAATTTCATAATCCAATAAAAGTGACAATTTCACAAACATGGTACTCCCTATTTGACCTGAGACTGACCGTGCCTGCATGCTGGAAAATTATGCTTACCTGAAACTCCAAAACGCATTGCCAAAATAATTTGTCTTTAGACAGACTTAGAATGCTAATGATCCACTGGAAATACACATAGTTTCTTTTTCAGAGAGGGAAATAAAGAGCCCTGGAAATGTCTGATAAGGTTCTATAATAACAATGACAACAGTTTTGGGAAGCTCATTAATTGAGAGTCTCAAAGTAATTGCTTTACATCCTGCGGGCTGACGCCATCGTTAATGCGGAGAGCTGTCAAACTGACAAACAGCAAGTTGTGGAATATGGATTTTTTGTGTGGTTTTGTGTTAATAACCATTATCAGAGTGTTGCCGAGGGAGACTGTCAAGATGGCACCCGTGATAAAACGCCAACACGTGACAGAAACACCTGCCTGCGAGAATGACTTCTTTTATTGGGAAGTGCACTGCGACAACTTCCACAAGGTTCTGTTTAGCTCACCCTGAAGAAGAACAATATTGATTGGCTGGAAAATAATAATAATAATAATACCACTAATAAAATAGACTGAAATAGGGCCTAGGTCCTACACTTTGCAGGCTTATTCATTAATCATTTATGTAAGCTGCCACACAACCATTCCCTACAAAACCAGATGGATCATTTTCATCATTAATGCCTTAATATATTACACAAACACTGGATATATTTTATACAATTTTACTGCTTCATAATATTTGATAATATTTTAAAAATGTATACATATTTATTTATTTCATATTTTATAGTATATAATTTAAAATACTATAAAATAGCATAAATGTATAAAATATATGTATAAAATTGTGTCCTGTATTAAGAAGTACATAGGTGCAGTACATTTCTAAGATATAAAATTAATTTAAGATATAAAAATAATTGAAACAAAATAAATAAAATAGGTATTTCTAGGAATATTGTTTGTTTAACTGGTGCTCAAGCTAGTTATTACTTAATCACTTTCCATTCTGTTAGCCATATGTGCCAATAATTAAGATAAAAAAAAAAAAGTTTAAGTGTCTGATCTGAAACAGAATTTATTTCTGAAGGTCTCCTGTATACTTTTATAGAAATACGTTCTTGAATTACAACACAAGCATATTAAATTATTAGAAGTTACAGAGATCATAAGCTACTGAAATGTCTGAGACCACAGAAAATGTTTTCCCAGAAACTCTTCCCCTGAGATACAACAACACTCAGGGGCATACAGTATAAATGTATAACATTCCAGGGTTTTCTGGAAATTTCATACACAGCCACTCACCATTTGCCCTTGTCTCTAAGATCTCAAATTAAAACAAAGCGCTCAGTCAAAACAAGGCGAAGCGAACAATTCCACTGTCATAAGGAAACAGTCTAATGCCATTCTATTCTCAGACATTTCCTTCACGCTGCTCTCAAGCCCCAGACACCAGGTGTTGTGGAGACAAACCGGAGAATGCAAATAGGCCCAACAAATGTGGCGGATGCGAGTGTTCACCATTTGTCATGGAATATGTTCATTACCCACTGCTCTGGACCTAAAATTAGTGTCAGAACAAGACATCCTCACTGGGTGATGAATTTATTTGCCGCACGTGTTGCGAGCTTTCAGACTGAAGGCACAGATACCTCCTTTGCCCCCTCATTCCCTCCTTTCCTCCCTCCCCTCGTCCTTCACATCTCTATGCCTCCGTTCTATATTTTTCTATGGAGAAATATTCGTCAACAGTGAAGTCGCGACCACACAGCAAAGGACGCCACCCACCAGATGGTGCGCTAATATTGCTCTACGTATCAAGGTGTTTCATCTCATAATCCAAGGAGGAATATCCGGCTTGGGGTACTGTCCCGCTCTCACCTTGTCTCTGTGCAAAAGCCCTGTAAACACAAAATAAAACTCATTACGAGTTGAGATCGAAGGGGCCTCATACACCCAGAGACTTGATTTAAATTTTTATTTATTAAAATAAATAATTAATAAAAACAATCTTATTTTAAATAAATATTTCATATTTAATTAAATAATTAAAAGACTGTACATTACAAAATTAATACAATTTTAAAGTGAAAATGAAACTATAATTATACTATATAAACTATATAACTGTCACGCGTGCCTACTGTGGCGGAGACGAGGAGACGAAGGAGCGCGGAGACGAAGGGAATTAAACAAACAGTCTTTATTCTTACAAATCCAGGAGCACACAGAACAGGCAGGAACACACACACGTAGGACGAGGGGTTGACGTACAATACCGGACGTTGGAGACAATCAAACACAGGGCTTAAGAACACTAGGAAATCAAGAAAATTAATTAAACACAGCTGGGGACAATTAAACTAATCAAGAACAGGAAACAGGAAAAACCAAATATGGACATGGAGGGAGCACATGGGGAGAAAAACACAAGACAACACAACACAAGCCTGACATGACGCCCCCCTCCGGAAGGCGCATCCTCGCGCCATACAACATCCAAGGGGTGGGAGGGTGGAGACACCTCAGGACAGGCTTGGATGGGACAGGATGCCTCCAAGGTGGCCCCAGATCCGGGCACCATGGCGGCGCAGGGAGCTTAGGGGACCATGGCGGAGCAGGAGACTCGGGAGGCCATGGCGGATCAGGGGACTCGGGAGGCCATGGGGGATCAGAGGACTCGGGAGACCATGGCGGATCAGAGGACTCGGGAGACCATGGCGGATCAGGGGACTCGGGAGGCCATGTCGGATCAGGGGACTCTGGAGGCCATGGCGGATCAGGATCTGCCTCCAAGGCCGCGGCCACAGCCCCCAGCCTCTACGAACGGAGCCATACTACCCCCCCAAAAAAAATACTTGGGGGAACTTACAGGGCTGAACTCGGGGACTGGAGCCCTCTCTGGGCTTAACTGGGGATCTGGAGCCCTCCGTGGGCTAAACTGGGGATAAGGAGCCCTCCCTGGGCTTAACAGGGAATCAGGAGCCCTTCCTGGGCTTAACGGGGAATCAGGAGCCCTCCCTGGGCTTAACGGGGAATCAGGAGCCCTCCCTGGGCTTAACGGGGATCAGGAGCACTCCCTGGGCTTAACGGGGGATCAGGAGCCCTCCCTGGGCATAACTGGGGAACAGGAGCCCTCCGTGGGCTAAACTCGGGAACTGGAGCCCTCCGTGGGCTAAACTCGGGAACTGGAGCCCTCCGTGGGCTAAACTCGGGAACAGGAGCCCTCACTGGGCTTAACTCGGGAACAGGAGCCCTCCGTGGGCTAAACTTGGGAACAGGAGCCCTCACTGGGCTGGACTCGGGAACTGGAGCCCTCCGTGGGCTGGACTCGGGAACTGGGATGCTCTTACGTGGAGCTGGCACTGGAAGACGTACTCAAGGGCTGGAACCGACACTGGAGTGAGCTCTGGACGAGTGGGCACTGGAGGGTGCTTTTGAGGAGTAGGCACTGGCTTAGGAGCGGCGGCCAGCGGGCTTGACTTGGGAGCGGCCGGCAGGCTAGACTGAGGAATGGCCGGCGGGCTGGGGAGAGCCGTGGCCGGTGGGCTCGATCACGGAACGGCCGGTTGACTGGTTCTGGATCGGGGCCGGACGCTCTCCAGACACCGGAGGATCCCCTCCATCCAGCTTAGTCCAGTGATGTCTGGGAGGTCTATGGGGTGATGGTAATTGTCCCCGATCCAAAACAGAGAGTTTAGCGTGGCGTCGTCCAACGCCGTTTTCGCGGCGATCCCGCGGAACTCGCAGATCTCGGCGGGCAAGGGCAGAGAACAGATCGGCGATTTCCATTGGAGGGGAAAAAACAAGGAAAACAAAACTTTTCAAAAACTAAACTAAAAACGGAGAGAAGAAGCGCCGCTCACTTTCGGTTTGGTCCAGTATTCTGTCACGTGTGCCTACTGTGGCGGAGACGAGGAGACGAAGGAGCGCGGAGATGAAGGGAATTAAACATAAACAATCTTTATTCTTACAAATCCAGGAGCATACGGAACAGGCAGGAACACACACATTAGGACAAGGGGTTGACATACAATACCGGACATTGGAGACAATCAAACACAGGGCTTAAGAAAACTAGGAAATCAAGATAATTAATTAAACACAGCTGGGGACAAATAAACTAATCAAGAACAGGAAACAGGAAAAACCAAATATAGACATGGAGGGAGCACATGGGAATAAAAACACAAGACAACACAACACAAGCCTGACATTCACTTGTTCAAAATTTCATTTTTAATATTTTTTCTAACTTTGTCAGTGTTCTCAAAAAGACACAGAGTTCCAGGAAAGTTATAATTCTTTGACAGGAATTTCCTTCAAATACAATACAGTAACATTGTATCAAAAGAAAAAGGAGAATAAGGTCAAACCTGCGTAGTAACATCAGAAAAATGAAATATATTCACTAATGCATAAATACACACTCACAAACACACATATGGCAAACTTCATTCACAACAATCAAACATGCCCCTGTTTGCTTTCCTGTATATCATGTGTGACAAGTATTTATGAAGTATTGTCCCTCAGCAAACGTCTCCAATAAACACAAAGTCAAGCCGTCCAGATTGACTGTCACATGAAGGCGGATGTCCCGCCTCCTCACTTCGGCCCGTTCACTAATGATATCTACGACCTATGAGGGCACATTCTCACCTGCTTACTACATTACACATCCAACAGCCACACTAATCAGCGTATCCCAGCATCCATCAGTCCCACACCCACTGATGTCTGCACACAGATTCACAGAAAAAAAAATGTGACTGCAGTCAGCGAAGAAATAAAAAGAGAAAAGAAATGTTTTTTTTTTAATTTTTTTTTTTATAAAATCGAGTTCGTACCCACACTGTAAAGGTTATTGAAAGTGAAAGTGAAAAAGTGAAAGTCGTGACGTATTGTCAAGTACGGTGACCCATACTCGAAATTGGTGCTCTGCATTTAACCCATCCAAGTGCACACACACAGCAGTGAATAGTGAACAAACGCACACACACACACCGTGAACACACACCCGGAGCAGTGGGCAGCCATTGCTCCAGCGCCCGGGGAGCAATTGGGGGTTCGGTGCCTTGCTCAAGGGCACCTCAGTCATGGTATCGAAGGCAGAGAGAGTGCTGTTCATTCACAATCCCCACCTTCAATTCCTGCATGCCCCTGTTTGCTTTCAAAATCAATAATTCAACTACAATGCAGTAAAAAAGTGGACAGCAAGGAAAGGGTTACACTCTAAAACATCAAGAGTGTAAAACAGATACATCCACTCACACACACAAACACACACATACAGAATTATACACACTCAAATGAATTGGTCTGGCTATAACCACACAGCCAAAATGAGCCAGAAAACTACAATAAGAGCTTAAGCTCTGATAAAGCATTCCTGTTAATTTTTGTTACATTTTTAAAGAATTTTAATGTTTTGTGTAACAAAATGCTTTCTGTGTTCAGGTTTGAATGTAGTAATAATAATGTAAAAACCTACACTTCAGATCAACATGTAAAACAACAACAACAAAAAAATATAAACCTTGACAAAAAGTAGTCTTTGAGAATGCATTAATATACATTTAAATCCACAACCTAATAAAAGTAAACAATTATTTATAAAAACAACTAGGGAATTCGCAAGCCTCTCTATAGAGTCCTATACAGGCATCTAGTGGTTACACCATGAAATTACATGTTTTTCTTTCTTTGCTCTCACCAGGAGGTGCTATTCTGCCTTCAAAAATTGGATTTTAAAGACCTAGTCTCTATTTTAATCTGAAATACTGCATTAATTGAAAAAATAATTTTAATTTCTTTTTTAATTATTTAATTATTATTATTATTATTATTATTACTATTTTCATAATTATTGCATAAATATTAATTAGTACCATAAAATTCTCTCAAAATACAAAGGAACATTTTTTTTTATTGAACAAAAATATATTAGATTGATTTTACTGAAGAAAAAAAAAAAGAAGTTACATTTCAGGAGTTCAGTCACTTTTGACCGCAAAGACCATGAGTGTGACTCCCAAATGAGGAGCGCACAATTAAAAAAAAAAAAATTTACTAGCAATTTCTGAGTAAAAATTGTTTCAAAGCTAATTTTTTTTTCAGTGCATTTAACTTCTTTTCAGACAAAACAGTGTTATTTTAGAGGCAGAATAAGTTTCTACATTTTGATGAACAAATTTCTTTTTATTTAAATATTTTTTTAATTATTATTATTATTTTTTTTTTGGCGTTTTGCCATTATTTAGATAGGACAGTGTAATGACAAGCAAAGTGGGAGAGAGAGAGGGGGGCGAGTTTGGGAAATGTCCACAAGCCAGGATTCGAACTCAGGACGCCCATAGCGCAACGGCACTGTATGTCAGCATGCTGCCCACAAGGCTATCAGCGCCGACAATAAACAAATTTCTTTGCAAACAACATGCACCAATGAGACTAGGAATGTACATTATTTATAAAAAAAAAAAGAAAAAAAAAAAAAAAGTCTACAGTATCTTTCAAGACAACTTTAAGAAATTAAAACACCACAACAAAGCAGTTATACCAAGAATTATCTTTGTACTCTACAGACAAAACATAACATTGTACTGTGATTTCCAGAGGGAAATCAAAGTTCTCCTTGCAATTGACCATTCTGTAATTCTCCAAGATATAGTATGTGAACATTTTCCCAAAGTTAATGTTAACTGTTACACTTAGCTGAAATAACGAGATGTTTAAAACAGTTTATCTGTGTTTTTCCTTGGTTCTTGGCAACAGTTTCCCTCCTCAGTGATTGTTTTTGTTCCTTTTACTCTATTCCTGTCTCTTCGTTAATTATTAAAAGCCCATATCCCATATCAGGGAGCAAATAACCACACAAACTCTGTGTCACTTTCCTAAGCACTTGGGCCAACTATGGTGTGCAAACTTCTTTGTCCGTCTCAGATGTTTTTAAGGCCAGAGAATGGACTCACACATGCAAAAATCATTATCTTAGCAGCTCTGGGGCTTATCGGGAAGAAGTTGCTCGTATGAAGAATCAATAGAAATTTATTGCCAGCCAGGCTTCGGTAATAGTTTTCACCTTGAGTAAGTTCACGAGGACGTACTTCGTTGTAGCAGCGACTGCACAAGTTCTTACATGTGTTTAATCTCAAAGACTGCCCAGAATCCTCTCGGGAGTCCGGAGCATGCGAAATAGGCCCAAGAAAGCTGGCTATAGGCTCAATTGTCTCATAATTAATTCATTTATAATCACCAAGCATGGTTGTATGATTCAGTAAAGTGGCTATTAATTACTAGAGCTTCTTTGTGAGGAAGAGAACAATGGTCTATCGGAGGAGGGTAGTTTTTAGGGGGTCAAGTATTTTTGGATGACCATCAGACCATTAAGTGAAATCTATCTCAATGCCTGTTGGAGCATTCAAACAAATAAATCTATATTTGACCCCGCCATACCTTCAAAAGAAAGGCTTCACTGGCTGGTATTACTGTGGTAGAGATGCACTGCATTGTGATTTTACACTAAGTGATGATACACACACACACACACACACACACACACACACACAAAGAGTGAGATCAGAGCACACTATTTTCTTCATTCATTTCCAATGACATGTCGAAGCCCTGTGCTCTGCTACTTTCATTCCTGCTGAAGGCCCTTATCCCTCCATTCAGTGGTGGGAGATGCTCCTCAATGGCTTCTTTCACACCTTTCGCCCTCTTGTCACTGTGTGAATGCCAGTCGGGCTCTGCCATTTCCACAGACCTTTATCTGGATGGCACAAAGTACGCTTTGCGTGGGTGTCTTTTGTCCTCTGCCGGTTGAATGGCTCTTTTTGATTTGTCCTTACAATCTCCAGTGCAAAAGAGATGGCTTTTCTGCTTCGGAGCCTTCGTCAATGTGGGAAAAGGCAACAGCCCACCAGTTGGATCCACCGCACCTGCAACACCTCAAATTAAAGTTCTATAAAGCTATGCTGGACCAAACTGTTAATGACATTGAAAATTGAATCTGAGACTGAAGACCAACAGAATTCCTGAAAGTAAACCAAATATGGAGAAAAGGAATAGTTTATTCAAAATCACCAATTCCAAATTTCAAATCCATTTAACTTCCTAACCTTAAAATGAAAGGATATTTTGTCCATTCATCCATCCATCCATCTATTTATTTATCTATTTTCAATGAAAGAAAGAATTATTTTGTTGGTCTCCCAGCAGATATTCTACTGACAGTAAGCAACTTTGCAAGTACATGTCAACTTATTCTACAAACCAAATTCAACAGTCTATTAATAGTCTACTAATACTCTAATGAGAGTTAGTTGACATGGAGCTGCAAAGTTACGGATAGTTCTGTCATGACAACTCTCTGGGAATTTTAACATGAGAACATACATGGCAATGTTAATGTGTTTGGTCTTGGCAGAATAGATTCGCTACGCTGCTGCGGCAGAGCAAGCATCGAGATTTGCTACAGCCAATACATCCACAGACATGCAGCTGTGAGCGTGTAGGAAATACTGCTGCTGCACATATAACATATGAAATAACTCCCATATATAACATACATGACATTACCCCATAGCAGATCTATACAGGTGGAGCTGGGGAAGGTATAGGTTTTTTGAAGCGTGCTGCAACTGTTACAGCAAGCTCTAGCCAAGTATTTGAATGTTGAGCAGCAAGGTCATTGGCTGCTGTTGCAAAAGAAACCAATCAGCTGTGCCATGTGAATATATCAGATTGAGTTAGAACCTATCAGCCTGCACCCTCTAGAGTTTCACGATAGAACTTTGAATTTAGTAGAATGTCTAAAGTGGACTATCGAAATAAAACTGGATGTACTATTTCAGGGGGCTGCAAAAGGGTTCTGGGAGAAACTAATGTAAAAACGTAAACATAATTAATAGATATTTACATATGAAAGGTCTTTGAGAACTGACACAGGTCTGAGTCCTGATCCACTGAGCTCTGAAGTAAGAAACACTTGAAATTCACAAGCAATCTTATTACAGGGCTGTTTTAGCACTTGCCTTCAGCCGTGCAACACCAAGGGTGTACCACACAAGCGCTTGCATGACAGAGTACATTAGGATCTACATCTACATCATCTTTTGAAGCAATCCTGCCTCATGAAATTCTGTCTCACAATCCATGACTGAACTCAGAGATAAAACAGCGTTAATTCCAGTCGACTTGACGGAAGCGAGCGAACAAGCTTCTTTATTCTAGACCCAATTTAAGCAGGCGATGGCTCTGTGGTTGAGGACCAAGTCTAACATTGCGACTTCCATGCTTACTGTCTACAGGAAAAAGAGGCTTTTTAAAGAGGACCAGACAGCAATCTTCTCTGCCCCCAGTGAGCAGTAGAGCACAGGATCAGACTTTATATAGTTTGTAATTGTTTCTCCACCTTCCATCTCTTTTTTCTTTTTGGGCCGGATTCAACGGCACAAGGTCATTGCTCTTAGGCAGCTCCAAACCTGCTTTATTGTTTCCCCAGGTCACAGGGGCTGACATGTATCACAGCTATTATTCCTCTCTAACAAATGGCTGTCTGCCGCTTTGATGTATGGCTCCCTTTTTGAGCCGCTTCCATAATACCCTTGACAGATTTTTTCTTCTCTTTTCGTGACGATCCATCTTCTTTTTTCGCTTTTTTTTCTTTTCCGTCCACTTCCTTTTAAATCTGGAAATTTTATGATGGCATCGTGATGGATAATTGCAGTTTTGACAAAGAGTCCGTTTCAGATAGTGACTGAAATGCACATTGATCTCACGCCCGGATAATCTGTTTTGGACAAGAAAACAATCTTGTTAGACGTCTCATTGCCATTAATAAGTGTAGAGATACTATTTTGTGGGCATTACCCATACAGTCAGCACCGCGGAGATGTGTTGGCACATTTCCGAAGCCTGAAAACTTGGCTTTCGATGTGCTACCATTGGGTAAAATGCTTCATTCATTAAAAGGGCTGTTTCACCTCTGGCTAGGATTTGAGACCAGACCAAATTGCCACCGTAAGGGACATTGTGTGGCAGGCTCTTTAATGAGCTCCTCGTGGCGAGGATGAGAGCGCCGTTGTCAGACTTTCGGGACCGCAGTTGAGTCAACTCAGAGTTTTACATAAGAATTAGGGCTTTATCGCCGGCTGCACCGCAGGTAACGGGGGTTTCGCATGGCTTACATGGTGGGACAAACATTTGGAATCCTGCACCGTCCATGTCAAGGTTAGGCCTCTCTGATGAAGCGCTCGGGTGGGTTTGTTTAGCTCCCCGCGGCTAGCTTTCAGCTCATTACAGAAAGCCCAAAACCGTACCTCAGCCTGTGAATTATTTATGCAGGCTGTTGCATGGTCGTGCTTCACCGTGTATGTGTGGGTTTTAATTAAACGGAGCCAGTCACCCTTAGATGGGCCACTAGGACGGGCAGATCTACTAAAATGCTACACACATATCCAGGGCACAGCTGACAACAGAGGAATACCGCTGGCTGAGGGCGTGCGTCGCATCCTAAAAAAGCTCGAGATGAGTTAGTGTACGCCAGAAGGATGTTTTAATGTAAATGCGCTAGAACAACATCCTTCACCAGTCGAGGATCTCCATCTCAAAATATTTAAATATGCAAATGAGATTTACGCATTTGTCGTAAGGTTTGATAGTCGCCATCATTTACTCCATCCAGAGCGCTGCGTTTCCTCATTAGAAGCCAACCAACAGCCATTCGTAGAGCTAACTATATAAATAAATGTAAAAGGAGCAACAAGTGATTAAATATTTATTGCCACAGTAATTGGCAAACATCTGAGATGCTCAGCCTTGGAGAAGCACGAAGACTTGTTTTACATTCCTAAACTATCATCGGGTAAATTGTCTTAAGTCACCACGCTTGCTTGACAAATAAGGAATGATAGAAATTCACAAAGAACAACCGTTTTACCTGAGCTGAGAGCAAATCAGCAAAATGTGCTTATGTTGCATTCAGAATTTAATTATTTTAAATTGGATACAATAACTGAATTTCTTGCAAACTACAATTTAGTTCCTGAGGTAGCAAACAAGGTGCAGAATTGCAAATTTGCAATTAAGGAAGAAAAATTTGAATGACTTAACTGTAATTTATCACTAGTAAAAGCCAAGACAAATTCTGAGTGTTGACTAGACAAAAAAAAAAAAAAATGTTTGAAAGTTTTAAAATCAGTTTAAAGGTTTCTAGGTCTTATGAATAGAGAGAATGATAGATACACTATATTGCAAAAAGTATTGGGTCACCCCCTTCTAATGAACAGGTTTGACTACTTTAGTAATTTCCATGAGTACAAATCTTAATGTTTAAGCATATAATGATATTCTAGGGAATTGTGTGCTTCTAATTTTAAAGCAACAGTTTGGACAGGACCCTTTTCTATTCTAACATGACAATGCCTCTGTATATAAGGCAAGGTTCAAAAAGAAATGATTGATTTAGTCAGTGTGGAAGAACTTGACTGGTCTGCAGAAAGCCAAGTCCTAATCCAAGCTGAACACCTCTGGTGTGACTTTAAATGTAGACCTTGAGCCAAAAACTCATCACCAAACACCAATGACTTGTACATACACTATATGGACAAACGTATTGGGACACCCCCTTCTTTAGAACAGAAAAAGGCACTTCCAAAACTGTGGCAACAAAGATGCATCTCTGCTGCAACAGTTTTGGAAGTGTCTAAAATGACTGTACCCATATGTACAAGTCATTGGTGTTTGGTGATGAGTTTTTGGCTCAAGATCTGCATTTAAAGTCACATCAGAGGGGTTCAGCTTTGATTAGGACTTGGCTTTCTGCAGACTAGTCAAGTTCTTCCACACTGACTAAATCAATCATTTCTTTTTGAACCTTGCCTTATACACAGAGGCATTGTCATGTTAGAATAGAAAAGGGTCCTGTTGCTTTAAAATTAGAAGCACACAATTCCCTAGAATATAATTATATACTTAAACATTAAGATTTGTACTCATGGAAATTACTAAAGTAGTCAAAGCTGTTCATTAGAAGGGGGTGACCCAATACTTTTGGCAATATAGTGTAGATCGGGGGCTAATTGAATTCAAATTTCCACTCAAGAATTTTCCACAGCCCTCAGTGTAATATCCATCGGTATACTTACTAGAAGTTCCTTATTGAAAAACGTGACTTATACAATAGTCCATACCATAACAGTGAGCTCTCTGAGCTCATTTACACACATTAAAAAACAGTGAAAGTCACCAGAGAGGCTGTAACATTTGTTTAGCACAGGATGATGCCGAAGCCCATTTGAAACTACCACAGACCTTATCACCAGTCGCTCCCTTCACTCCCACTTCACAGTCCTCTAAGCATCTTTAATTCCATCTCCAGACAAAATATGCATACCATTACCCTACCACAGATAAGATCTTCAGAGACACTTCCATCTAAATTATTGCTGATAATTTTTTCATAGCAAGGCATGCCATGTGGCAGAAGGGTCACTTTCAAATGTGGATGATGAGTTTAAACGGCATGTGCCCGAAAAGGCCTGGTTTGAACCCAGGCTTCATTAAAATTCTCCTGACATCTGTCATGCTGCTCAGGGGCTGGACAGAGGGAAGGAGGCCAAAAAAGTGGCGCTCTATTTCAATTATGACTTTATTTACTATATTAATATGTTTACCAAATGAGCAACAAATCCACATAAAATAAACAAGCTAAATAAACCAGATATTCAAAGACAAATCAAGATAAAATTATGCTATGGTTCTTAAATTTGAACTTAGGTAAACAGGATGCAAACTTTGAATCTGAATAAGCAGAATTCAAATGGAACGAAATACAATAAACAAAATTCTAATAAAAAAAAAAAAATCTAACTACTGTAATTGTGATTTTTAATATCAAAAAAGATACATATTTTTATAAAATGTATACAATACATTTTATAAAAACTATATGTATATATATCATGTAATATTTTACAAATTCATTTTCATAAAAATGTTTTTTTTTTGTAAATAATATGTTTATTTTATTAAAATACATTTCACTATTTTTTTTAGCTTTTTTTTTCATTTCATTTTTATAATATATGACACTTAAAATATTAACATAGAATTTGCCGAGAACTTAATTTGCAGTGAGAACTAAGAACACAAATTCCAATTCAACATCCTGTGACTGTGTCCAATTCACTTTGAATTAAATTCATTGAAAATTGAAATTAAATGATTATTAAATTCTGACTTTTGGCTGGTCCTGAAACACATCCGAGTGCTAACACTCATGTTGCAAGCAAAATCACCCAAGGTTAACACTGTACACCCGCAATTCCAGCTCCATAAAGGAGGGTAAATGGAGATCAGGAGTCAAACTCTCAAGCGTGCTAAATTATCTGCGGAAATCAACACAGTCCTCATTAATTACACAATAGGCCGTTCGTCATTTTCCCACTCCCTCTCCTCCGCCTCCCCCGCCACGTGGCGTGATGAAGAGGCCCTCAGCATAAAGGGAGGATGCGTCTTTGTCTCTGACATTGCTGCCAAACAAGCTCTGATAATGTAGGAGAGTGACTCACGTTCACCTTCATCTCTTCTGATCTCAGCGGCGGGAGCGAGAGTCACACACATACACGAATGCAGGGATATTTGTTGCTGTCACCTTCCTCTTTATCATCACAATAATTTTTAACGGTTAAAGGAAAACGATGCGCCGCACACTTAATTGTCTCGTGCGCACCTGCCGATGCCCTTTTGGTTCCCCACACTGCCTGTGACATTCCCATTGATGCTGTTTTATGCCTAGGGGAGTATGACACTTCATCCATCTCATCGGAGAACACTTTGTTAGACTTTCCCGCTCCAGAGAGAGAGGTACACTGGAAGGAAGTATGCAAATGCTAAGGAAGATTTATAGTGTAATCTCTGACTCTAAAGATTGATCTAACATTACCGCTGCAGCAATATAAAGTTGGCTTTTGTCTCGTTCTCCAGTGGAATACGCTGAAATAAGCCCGGAGACTATCCATTATTTCCCAGCAGAGGTGGATTACTCCTGGCCTGCCTCTGTTTGACATTTACAATATGCATTTTATTATTGGAACTGATCTGTGAATTAACGCTGGTATTGCAAGCCCCGCGCAAACCTTCACAATCGAGTCGAGCATCCGCCCTTTCTGCATCTCCTCTGACCTTTCTGCACTGCATTATTTAACACACACAAAACCGGCACACCGGCGCACTACGCTGGCAAATGGAATTGACAGTGACATATGGCACCGGGTGGCTACCGTGCATAATTGACGACCTTAAACAGCTCTTGGCCCGGCCTCTCCTCTCGCATGCTTCTCACCCTGCTGAAAAGACCAGCGTATCTGGTCACTAGCATATGTTGAGTTTTGGATGCCGGTACCCAGCATCCTTCTTAACTATCTATCTATCTATCCATCCATCCACCTACCTACCTACCTACCTACCTACCTACCTACCTACCTATCTATCCTCAAAAATAAAGGTGCTTCACAATGCCATAGAAGAATCTTTTTTGTCTAAATGGTTCCAAAAGGTTCTTTGTGGCAAAAGAAGGTTCTTCAGATTATAAAGAGGTAAGAAAGAGATGGTTCTTTAAAGAACCTTTGACTGAATGGTTCTTTGTGGAAGCAAAAATGGCATCGCTGTAAAGAACCTTTTAAGCACTTTTATTTGTAAGAGTGTATCTATCTATCTATCCATGTCTCTATATGTAAATAGTTATATATAAATTGTATATTTAAGTTGCAATTATATTTATATTTTTATTAATCAAAACTCTTGTAAGAGTTAGCTCTTCCAATATCCCAAAATAAATGAAAAAATAAAAAGTGATTGCTAGAGCAAGTGGAAAGGAATGCTTAAACTAAAATTTGATTTGACTGATTGATTTGAACCAATTAACTGACATGGCTTCCTTGGTCAATCTATATCATGAGAAAGACCATGTTGGTTGACCACGTTTTTCTGGTCTACCAGGCATGTCTAAGTAAGTAGTCCAAATCCTTCAATCAGAGGAGAATGCATATTAGAGATCAGTTTCATCTCAATTAAATTAGTACTCCGAGATCCTTTCAATAGAGGTGGAAAAATGAGGAAAGGAGTGATTCAAAAAGGCCCCTGTGGTCTATAGCAGGACAGTTTTGGCGATAAGATTCAGTTTTTAGTGCTGCAGACCAAGAAAAGCAATCAAATTCAAGGCAGGTGGTGGCACTCAATCAATGCATTACAAGGCAGCACATTTAATGTTCACAATGAAAAAAGTGTCAAACTTTTCAAAACTTGTTCTACCACGAAAGCTGCATTTACACCATCAACCAATTCCATTTTTTCATCCAATTCCAAAGATCAGATCTTGTTGCATGTGTGTAAACAGCAAAACAACAAGATAGGATTTTTCGCATCCGATTCAGCACGTAATTCCAATAAGGATCCAATATGTATCTAATCTATCTCGCCATCTGACATACATCTAAACACTTTTCCTCTTATTTTGGTCTTTCGCTATTGTTACACCAGAAACAACTGAGGTCTGTTATGAAATCATCTTTGGTAAGTTTGTAAATGCATTTAAAACGTGAAATCAATGAAAGAGATTAATAGTAAATGTATGTACAGTATACAACTTATAGTTAGAAATTAAATATTCATAAAAGACCGTACATTTGCATATTAAGCATGGAAGCATGTTTGTGAATTGTGAAATATAAACTCGCAATTGGGAGGAAAAAAAAAGTTAATGTAAACAGATAGAACAAAATGGGTTTCAAAATATTAAATCTGTGCATAAAGTCTTGCAGCGTAGATGCACAAAATTGGTTCCCAATGCAAATTCCCACCACCCAGGCAATTTGGTAATGAATTGTGAGTATAAAGTACAAGAAACTAATGTGATTGTTTACCTAATAAGCTTTACAAGGAATCCAGCATGCAAGCTGATGCAATGGAAGGCAAACTCCACAGCTCAAATAGCCTCTTCATACCCTGTAATTCCAGAGCTTTCCACAGAAACTTCTGCTCCCCCTACAGCCATGATTAGTTTTCTGGGCTAACCAGCGTGATCATAGTCCAGTCAGTTCCTCTCAAACGTAGCTCGTGCTCAAACACCAGGCTGATGTCATCAGAAGCAACGTCCTCTCAAGCAGAGAATGCTCTATGAACATTTCGATCCATTGTAACACATCAATTTTGCAATTCGAGTCCAGAAAAACAGAGCACTGTTGAAATTTAATTTCCCAGCATGTAATGCTGTTCAAATGCTGAATGCTGTAATCCTGCAGTGGTGCAGTGTAAAATGAATCTTATACGCAACTGTGGGGTAATACTTCTGGTTATTCCCTTGACTCCTTCCCTTGGTCCAGCACCGTCCAGAAAGATCTGGTTGATTAAAAAAAAAAAAAAAAAAAAAAAAAAAAAAAAAAAAAATTATATATATATATATATATATATATATATATATATATGTATGATTTAATTTAATTCTTCTTTGAACAATTGGAATTTATTAAAGGTGTGCTGAAGACATGGTGGGTAATGATTATATATAATTATAATATATAATCAACCTAAAAGAATATAAAAGTTAGATTTTTTTTTTTTTCTGGGAATTTGTATGAAGCATCTACTGCCCACTGGTGCTCTGGAGTTGAACATTTCAAACATACAAAATTAAAAATAAAAGTTCCTAAAGGTTTCACAGCGATGCCATATATGAACCATTTTTATTCATCAAAAAAAAAAGAAAAAAAAGAAAAAAAAAGCTTTTTTATGTTATTGTGAAGAAAATCCACTATAATTTGTTATATATATAAATATATTTATATATATATATATAGAGGAACAGTATGAATAAATAATTAAATAATTTGGCTGATGTCCATTTCAACACTTAACACCTTAATGAATCACCTGTCATATAGAAACTTTATGACTTTTCACTTTTCACTAGCTAATCAACTCTTATGGTAGGAAAATTTCATGTTACAGAATCCATGTCTGGATCCAATGGGCAAGATGAGTCAGTCAAACAATCAAATAAATACACTACCTTTACATTTCTTAACATTGAATTGAAATCTGTATACTTTAAACAAGAAGCTGTTAATGCGATTAGCAGAATAAATGAATGCGCCCAATCTACTGTGTATTTACAGATGTATCCAGGCGGCAGCTTTAATTTGAGTCATGAATGGATGAGGGCAGAAACAGAAGTGGTGAATATAGAGATCAATGTTCTGCTTGGTATTCATTGCCCTCAGGACCGCAGCTCCCTGTCCTCGCCTGTGAAACCCCTCTGATAGTTATCCACAAAGTGTCACAGAGGACAAAAAAAGAAGACATTTAATAATTAACAAGAGTATACACGAACAGCAAAGAAAATAAATGATAGCAGTGAAAAGGAGGACAATGAGTCGACATTAACAATCAGGTCTGCGGGTGACTAACGAGCGAGCCCCACAACGTTTTAATTAGCAGCCTACTGGACGGCAGAGTGATTAATGAACACAATTTTATTTAAGCTTTGCTCGGAATTAATACCAAATTGACATTTAATGAAAATTACTTACCACCATCAGAATTAAAGCTGTTTTCAGCCTTGAAAACAATACCCTGCAAGGTAAACGATCTCACCACCATTAAAACGGGTAAAGAAATATACTAATGCACGTTAACCATGACAAACGTTTCTGGCTGGTTCTTATTCACGTTAGTTAGCTTTTTGTTATTACGGCTATTTTTTTCTCTCTCCCTGCTAATGCATATGCATGATTTTTTTAAAGTATGTAAATGCCTAGTAAATGCCCTGAATGACAAAATAATCTGCATAATTTTAATTGACATTGCACACACTTTGTTGCATGTGGTTTATAGAGTAATCAAACGTTGCAATTTCAGAGAGGTAGAACAGACTAGAATGAGATTTAGATATTCAGATGGTGCCATCATGTCCTGCTTTTCTGTTGCATCTTGTGCTTATTTTTCAGACCGTTTGAAGATAAACACTTGATTTGTCTCGGTGGGGGTCGTTGGCACCCTGCAGAGCATGTGGGGCTGAAATATACCTCAACACACCTGGGCCACCTGTTGCTTCAACTGCAGTCTCAGGGAATTTTCCCTACAGTTCTGAGATTCCATGTGAACTGATGCCTTACGGCTCGTGCTTATCATGAATCAGTCCTAGTGAGTGAGTTATGAGAGTAAAGGCAGGCCAGAGGAAGTCCATGCTCTGGGGTTTTGTTCTAATCAGTAGCTTGATTACTCTTCCCAAATGTCCTACATTATGATCATAGTGTTAGTTAAAGCTGCTGTGTGCAATTTTTCGATGTTAAAATACTTTCTTCTATCCCGGTTTAATATGCAGAGACAACTAGAAGTAAGCCATCCGTAGGTTGATTTCCCTGATGAATCTAACACTGTGGCTCTGTAGCCCTTACAAAACACTGCAGTTTGTTTGAGTGTCAACAAATCCAGCAACAAATCAACAAATGTCAGCTTATACACCAACTGAAGCCTTTTCTTTCATTCTCTGGTTCAACAACTGTATAAAATAATATAGAAAACAAAAAATAAAAATGTGTGTGTCTGCTTTAAAAATAATATAAAATTTACATGTATTATATAGCATAATATATTAGTATATATATATATATATATATATATATATATATATATAATAGTGTACAAGTGTATGAGTTTGAAATATATATGAGACTAAAATAATCCTGTTTGTGTGTATAATACTGTACAAGTGTATGAGTTTGTGTGTACTGTTTATTGCATAATATAGTATAATATAACAGTTTGTTATAGGTTATATAGTATAATTTAAAAATATATATCCTACATAATATAACATAATTAGTGCTGTCAAACGATTAATCGTGATTAATCGCATCCAAAATAAAAGTTTTTTGTTTATATATGTGTGTGTAATGTGTATATTTATTATGTATATATAAATACACACATACAATATATTTTGAAAATGTTTATGTATTTACATGTATAGATTTATATTCATATAATTTATATTATATATAAATATATTTAATATATAAACAACATGTTTTTCTTAAATATATATATGCAGGTCTGTGTATTTATATATACATAATAAATATACACAGCACACACATATATTATGTAAACAAAAACTTTTATTTTGGATGCGAGTAATCATGATTAATCGTTTGACAGCACTAAATATAATAATATAATATAATATAATATAATATAATATAATATAATATAATATAATATAATATAATATAATATAATATAATATAATATATATACAGCCATAATCTTACATACTTTATCATACATAATCATATTTAATAGTATTATAATAGTACGATTGAAACGTTTTTTTATGTATACACACATACAAACTTTTAACTGGAAATGAGGAAATGAATTCTTTTAGCTGCTCTGAACAACGAATGAGATGCACGCACAGGATTGTGGGATATCATGGGTTGCAAAGGATAAATCTATGCTGCCTTCAAACACCCAATGGGGAATCTCATTATGTAACTTTTCAAATCTGACTACATTGCGGTCTTCCTCCCTCTGAATCCTGTCTGATAAGGTGGGTTTACCATTTCAGACAAATTCTCATTGTTAAATCTCTCTGAACCGTCCTGCCGGTGGTGCATTCAAAAAGAGTGAATATTTTAGTGTGGATTTAACCACTCTGTTTATGACCGCATTACACGCTGATGACAACACCAGGAGCAGCACTTAGCCCTCACATGTGCTTATCACCCCTCTCTCTGTAATCAATAGAGATCTGTGGGGCAGAGTGGATGGAGGGAGAGGGCATCAGGAGATGGAAGCAACAAATCACAAGTGTTTATTCAGCTGCTGTTGTGTATGTGAGAGTGTGTGCATGTGATAAAGCCTCTCGAGATGCCCGTTGATGACTGTCTGTGACCACAGGGTCATCCAAACACTCATCATATTTGCTCTGCCGAACTCTATTTGTGAGACTGACTGACAATATGAGCACATCAAGCACTGGCTAGCTCATTATTTGGTCTCAACCATTTTAGACAAAATAAGCGTGAGGTTAGAAACCAACATAAAGATTATAAATAGATAAATATATATTTTCCCTCATCCCAAGTTAATATGAAGAGAAAGTAAGACATTTGAACATTCTGACTTGCTGACAATGAACAACACACCTCAAGAACACACATAGAAATGCACTGTATATAAAATTCTAAATAAAATTCTATTTAATATAAATTGTTTTGAAGTTTCTATTAAATAATCCTGAAAAAATGTATCAGTATTTCCACAAAAATATTAAACAGCACAGCTGTGTTCAACATTATTAATAATCAGAAATGTTCCTTGACCACCAAATCAAAATATTAGAATGATTTCTGAAGGATCATGTGACACTGACTGCTGAAAATTAAGCTTTGCATATAAATTACATAACAATATATAAATTATTATGCATATAAATTACAAGGAATAAATTACATTTTAAAATATACTCAAATACAAAAATAATAGAAATATTAGAAATAATATTCTTTTTTTATATTAACACTATACATAATACTTTTACTGTAATTTTGATCAAATAAATACAGCCTTGGCGAGCAAAGCTTCTGTTTTGAAAAACACTAAAGTTTTAAAAACAAAAAATTGTCACTGGAAAAACAATGAACAATAAAATGTTTGCTATTTTTTTTTTGCTATGGCACTTGATGCCCTCGAAGTACGTGACCTGCTTGCTGCCATTTATTTTTAATAGTTCTAATTCCAGAAATCATTACGTTTTGCTCTGAAATATCCTTCGCAATGCTGGAAAGAAGGAATAAGTAGTAGCTGCCTACAACCAAAGTGTATCCAGACGTGTGAATGAGCTCTACCATTACAAAATGTTCCAGTTGGGTAATTTCACCGAAGTCATTTAGGCTCAGAGCTATTCTTTTTATTCCTTAATAAAAACACAAACAAAGGCTTTAATTAATTCCTAGCGAGGAGATGGAAAAAAGAGGCCAGCTGGGATGTTACCTTCTCTCGTAAAATATCTAGAGACGTGATGACTCGATCTTAGCATGTTGAATGTAGCTCTCTTCCTGCCTGTCAAACCGAACCGCCTTCTTTTGAACCGCAAATCTCCTTATTTTTATTAATCACTGGTGTCTTTTCATCTCGCATTGTAAGCATCCCCACTTTCACTGTCATTTGTGGCAAAACCATGTTAGGTTTTTTTGCGATATGTCATTTAACGGTGAATCAGACCACCATATGCAAAAACGCCACCATCAGTAGTGGCCCTAGGGAGAGATGTTCCACAGAATAACAAATTAGCCATTGAAATAAGACAACTCAATAATACCACAGACTAATTGCATACGCCGGGCAATGCCCATTAATTCCCTCACTGTAGAATCTTTAGCTTCATTCATCTCCTCCATTTGTTTAAATAAATGTGAAGCGGAGAAGCGATGGTGGCTAGGCATTAGCCTGTCCCTCGTCGCTAACCTGAGGCTAGCGTGGCCGCATACAAATCAATGGAAATGAGATAAACTGCTGTGTAACAGCATACTGTATGTTGAATTTGTGCTTTTACAGAGAGGAACAGCTGAATTATGCAGGCCATGTCTAATCAATACGGGCAGTGTTTACAAGTGTTAATCGTGACTCACGTATGTGTACATCCATAAAATCAGATGCTTAATTAGAATCTGTGCCACTAACACAGGAGAAGGGGAAAAAAAGGAGTATATAAAGAAATGCAACTGCCTCAGAGCAAATTAAGCTCTGTTGTGGTGTTATACTGCCTAAATAAGCAGCTGCCTTCTTAGATAACACCCTAACCAGTGATGTACCACAAATCCTAACCATAAGAGACTGATTTGGAATACTCTACATAGGCAGCAACTTTTCATGCCACACAAATACATGAATATAACAGAGTTTGATGATAGCATTTTGCTAATGCTAAAGGCATTCAAATACACAACTCACAGAAAGACTGGGTAGAATAATATCAGTATTGAAATGTAATTCATAAGTGAACGATTTTAAGATATCTACAGGCAGCATCTCTTAATGCCAGACAAATAGTGACGCACCTCACAATTGATTTCACTAGACTTTGATGATAGCATGTGGCTACACTAATGCCACAAAACTCTAATAGAAATACTGAGTAGAATAATCCATTTTTCAATACATTAAACTATTTTCTAATCGATAATTATCAGTATTAAATGAAATACAATTCATAAGTGAATGATTCTGAGTGCACTATGTAGTAAACAGCTCTGCACGAATAAGCTCCACATGAGAAAAACACACCTCATAATTGATTTCATAAGAGATGATTCATGTGTGAAAATTTTTGAGCTTTTTCATGGACAACAACTCCGCGTACCACACAAATAGTGTTGCAGGAAAGACAGACCTCACAAATCATTTCAGTTTGACGATAGCATGTTGCTATGCTAATAACATACGCTAATAAGAATAAAAATACTGTATAGAGCCAAATTTACTCCAATAATGATAGAATAATTAATTTTTCATTACACTGGACTAGTTTTTATTATTTATCAGTACTGAATAAAATATAATTCATAAACGAATGATTCTTAAGTACATAGACAACAATAAGCTTCACATTAAAGATGTGTCACAAATGATTTTAGTAGAGTTTGACTGCTCAAAAGAAACAAATTTGAGCTTTCTATCTACATTGACAACAACTCTGTGTGCCACAAGAAAGTGGACCTTACAATATATTTCAATACAGTTTGATGATAGCATGTTGCTATACTAATGCCACAATAAGGAATACAGATAGGAATACAAATACACAACTCACAGAAACAGAGTAGAAAAACTGATACTACATAGCCAACAGAATGAGTCACACTTCACAACTGTATTTTTAATAGAGTTGTTTGATGTTATGTGAACAATTTTAAGCTTTTTATATATAAAGAAACTCAGCATGCCACACATGATAGCATGTTACGCTAATGTCACTGTAATAAGCATGAAAATGCATAACTCAAACAAATAAGTAGAATAATTTTTTAAATTTAAATAAACAGCTTTTTTATTAGTATTGTATTGTAATATTGTATTAGAATAATATTGTTATTTTGTAGTATATAGATAATGTCATTAGTAGTAGTATAACTTATTAGTACTGCACTTCATAACTTATCTAAGTTATACTTATTAGTACTAACTGAAATATAGGTTGAAATGTACAAAGTTTTTGAATAGATATGTTTTTGGATATGTTGGAATTTTTGTCAATTGAGGCATGTTTTGTATGTCACTTAAGCATTATTAAAAATATATATTAACTATTTTTTAGAATCAATTGAATTAATGACATTTAATTAAGAACATTTCTATTCTCTGCGCTGGATAACCCAGCCCACAATAAAATCTCATTGGCCTAAAATCCCACTTCACACAGCTGTACATTGAGCATCAGTTATCTTCTGATTGGCTGTGATTGTGTCGCATCACATAACAGTTTCGCTTTCAGTGTGAGAAACAAATTGCTTGTCGGCGGAGCAGTCACATCATGCCTGGTTAGGACACGGTGCAAGTCTGCTGTATTTTGTGTACATGAGTGAGAAAGAGAGAGAGGGAGAGGGAGCAACACCTCTGACAGTAATTTATTTGGAGCGAGATCTGCCAGCGGCAGTAACGCCCCCCTCTGCATGCCTGGCATCTGTGCTGCCACCCAAAATGTCAGCACACAGAAGCGGGCACGCACGGGTCATTAGGGAAAGCTGTCACAGCCCACTGTCACCCTGTCCCTGCAGAGGGAAAAAGACAGAGAGAGCCACACTTGTTAGAGCAAGCTGCGTTCAAACACAGCCTCCTTCACCTCAACTATTCATAATGGAAACAAACTCAGGGGAAACTGCACCCACCAGACACACACCTGCCATAAAACATAAGGAGCTGATCTCAAAGACAAACTGTTGCAAGGTTTTTCTTTCCCTACGGAGATCAATGCAGATAATGTATATGTTTTGTGATGATCCGAGTACCCTGTGCAGACAGGTAGGTGTAGTAAGGAAGACACTAGATGGTGTGTTTTGCCTTAGCGCAACGTGAGCTGCTCTGTTTTACACACCTGATCCAAACCCTAGTTAGCTGCCTAGTTACATACCTTCCATTGCTAAAATGGAACATTATAAGTGACCAATCTGATTGCTGTGCATAGACAGTAACTTTGCACACAAATAGTGCTCTATACACAAAGCACACAGGAGAACAGATTCCAATATGAGATTTTAATGAGCATAAATATATAAAGTGCACTGAATTTTTGGGTAAAACAGTTTTGTATTTTATTAAACTGCTTTTAATTGCTGTTTTTTTTTTTAATTGCATTAATTTAAGTACAATTATAATTAACATTTTCTTTGTTCGTCCACCATCTCAGATATATTTATTTATTGTTGAAGTGCATTATGGGATTTATTATTATTATTATTATTATTATTATTATTATTATTATTATTATTTTATTATTTTAATAATTTGGCCAAATTAAATTCTGGGTAAAAGAGTTTATATATTCTTTATATATTAAACTATTTGGTCACACTTTATTTTAAGGTCCAATTCTTGCTATTAACAAAATCATTAACCACAACTTTTGCCTCAAACTCCTAATTTTCTGCTTATTAATAGTTCATAAGGTAGTTGTTAAGTTTAGGTATTGGGTAGGATTAGGGATGTAGAATATGGTCATGCAGAATATGTGCTTTAGAAGTACTAATTAACAGCCAATATGTTATTACTAGGCATGCTAATAAGCAGCTAGTTAATAGTGAGAATTGGTCCCTATACTAAAGTATTACCAACTTCACAGTGCATTATGGGATTTTCAATTTAAAAAATAAAATAAAATAAAATAATAGGTTAAATACCTTATTATTTATATGAAACAATATAAATAATTCTGAATGAATCAAAAGTACTCTTTTAAGCAATATTTCTCTTGCATTGTTTAACATGTTTTTATTTATTAACTGCCATGGTGTACTATAAAAATGTGTAAAAATTTTGAATAAAATTGTTTAATACTATTTTTAATTAATATTATTTCAGTGTGATCACAGTGCATTGTGGGCTTGCGCTCTTCAATTTGGCCAAGCGAATAAATAAATAAAAATAAATAAGCAAAATACTGTATTATTTATATTAAACATTTTTACAGTTCTGAGTGAATCAGTAATTACTTTTGTAATCAATATTTATTTTACATTGTTCAACATCTTTTTATTTATTTATTTGCACAGTGTATGATGGGATTTTGGATAAAATAGTTTAATAATTAAACCATTTTTAATCAATACTTTTCAATACTTTATTAATTAAATCCATTTATAAATCAACATTTCTCTTGCATCACCCACCAGCTTGGAATTACTTATTCATTGTCACAGCACATTATGGAATTGTCTTCTTCAACTGGCCAAATTAAATTTTGGGTATATTCATATAAAATTATTTTTAATTCCAATTATTTTTAATTCCAGTATTGAACATATTTAAGACATTTAATCTTCATAACTTCCACCATCTTGGATTTATTCATTCATTGGTCACAGATCATTGCTGGATTGTAATCAAATCAACCAATAAATAGTTTATTAATTATATAAAATATTTTATCAACACTTTTCAGTATTAAATTCAGTACATTTTTAAGCAAAAACTTGATAAGATTGTCAGCTTTAAGTTGACCAAAAGAAATTTTGGATGAAATAGTTTAATGTTTATTTTTAATCAATACTTTTCAGCATCGAATGAATTAAGGAGAAACTCTACATTTCTCTTACATCTGTAATTTATTTACTCATTGTCACACTCAATTACGATCTAGTCTTCTTTAATCTGGCTAAATTTACCTATGAGGAAGCATAATGTTCATCTTTTGGAACAGGCGTCACACTGTGAGCATGCCTATGATACCTTAAAATGTTGCATAAAGAGACAGCTTGCTCAGGTTTTGGAACAGAGCTCATGTGTTTTTGTGTGCATGTGTGTGTGAAAGTGCAGATACAGATATACAGTACCTGCTGAATAGGTAGAGGGAACATCTGCAGAGAGAGAGAGAGAGAAAGACAGAACGCTATGGTGCCTGGTATCCGACATGCGCGCTGACGGCCGATTTGTCGCTTCAAACGCAGAGGGCTGACCTGGGGGCGGAGACACACACAGTGCACAGTGAGACAGCAACTGAGTCTGAAAAGCTGTGACACTTCAAAGAGAAACTCACACACGCACGCACATACACCCACAAACAAGCTGTCATCTCCTGAGAAAAGATACACACCACGCTAACCTGTTTACTGTGTGTGAGAGAGGGAAGCGAGCAACACATAGGTGCTATGCTAAGGGTGCAACAGAAATCAAACTCCATAAAATAACCCAGATGAAACGTCAATTTTTCTGTGGCCTAAAAACTTGCATCTTTAAAAGTGTGAATTCATAATGACTGCAAACCTGTTCAAGCTTCAATTTCAATTTACGCTTCACTAAGCTCCACCCACACAGTTGGTAGAAATGCAAATGCAAATCTATGGTAGTTGTTGGCTGCATCCGAAATCGCAAACTTCCCTACGACATAGTAAGCAAAAAACAGTTTTTGAGGAGAGCAATATGTCATATTAATTAATCAATATGTTCATATTCATTAAACAGAAAAGTACACAGATGACCAACTTCTGACAAGATTCTATCCCATGAGGCCACAAATGACTCTGGTAGGTCACATGACAGTGACAAAATGGTGGATATAATACGTTCGGATTACAATTCTACACATTCATACTATAAAGAACATACTTTTTTAAAAATGATCGTGAAGTGATTACTTTATTAAAAAAAAAAAAAAAAAAAGACCTACTTAGAGAGTATGTGTTTTAGAACGCAGCCTTTATTTATTTAGTTATTTATTTATTCATTCATTGTCAGAGTGCATTATATGATTTTCTTCTTAAATTATATTATATAGTAAATGATATAATGGCATAATGGCTTAATAGTAAAATTAATAGTAAAATCTTATTTAAAACTATTTTTAATCAATACTATTTTGATATTAAACACATTAAGGACATTTATTTTCTCACTTCTTGGATCTTGGATATATTTATTAATTGGTGCAGTGGACTATGGGAAAGAAGTTTTGGAAAAAATAGTTTAATAATTATATTAAATTATATTTAATTAATTCAGTATCAAACAAATTAAGGACATTTATAATGAATATTTATCTTGCTTTTTCATCATCTCAGATTGATTTATTCACTGCCGCATTGCATTTTCTTCAATTTGGCCAAATTAAATTTTGGGTAAAAACAGTTGACTATTTTTGATCCAAACTATTTCATATTAATTAATTAAGGACATTTATTCTTTAACATAGTTTTACCATTTTGGATTATTTATTCATTGTCTCAGATCATTGTGGGACTGGCCTTTTTTTCAAAAAAAATTTAAAAAATTAAATTCAATTAAAAAAATAAATAAATGGGTAATAATTTATTAATTATTAATAATATTAAACAATTTTGCAGTGCAAACCAGTAGCTTTAACATATTATTATTGATTATTTATTTTTTTGGATAGAGACAGGTTATAATAAAAAATCAGATAACTTGAGCTGCCCACAGGAGCGCTACAGCTCAATGCATCAGAAAATGTATAATAACTGCTAGGCCACAGCTCATACTAGAATTTAATGGCATTATTGAGCACCACATGTAACATTTAGACATGCTTCTTTGCATGTGACCCTCCTCGGCGCGTGTGTGTGTGTGTGTGTGTGTGTGTGTGTATGGTCAGCGTTATGTTCCATTAGCGTCTCCATTCCCTCAGGGCTCACCTGTGACTCACTCTACTGCTGTAATCACGCTGCTTGCTGCCCGCTTTCTAAACTTGATTTCCAGATTGCGTGTGTGTGTGTGTGTTTGTGTGCGTTTCCTGGACTAATGTCAGCTGATTGATGGAGTTTGTTTGGGTTTAATTACACTGTAGGTGACTGACTATGCCTGTGCACTTCACTGAAGCAGAAAACCCAACTTGGTTAGGCCAGAAATTGGATTTCTGAAAAAGAAACAACATTGAATGGGAGGTTCTCTGGACAATATCAATGTCTTTCTCTCTCCCCATAGTTGCACAATGAAAACAGACTTGTAACATAATTACTATGATATAATGATCAATTCCCACCATAGAACAAAAGATGTGCTCGACCGAAAAGACAGAATCTATATTGTTGAGACAATAATTGTGATGTGTTCATCTTCCACATGATAAGAGAAAGATGATAACAAGTTATCTACCCTTCCTCTGTAGATTTAGATATCGATGACGCCTAGACTCTATAAAATGACCAACAATGCATGTAAATGTATCGACTTACTAATACGCCCTCTTGGTAGGTGTCAATCATTACTTGAGCAAAATAACCAGAACTGGAATAAAAAAGGAAATTTAGAGCGCTTAACATCCGAGAAAGACTTGGAGAGTAAGATATATGTGAAGGTCAGTTCTGTGGAGAGTTTTAATAATACAGGGCAAATTCTGCAGGGAATAAACGTTCAATTGAAGCACACGGCTGCTGGACTGCTCGAGTTCTCTCATCTGTCAGCTTTCCTAAATCAATTTAATTTCTTTGCCTATTTCCACAGGGGAAAATTGCAGTGCTTAACGTACACAGTGTCCACAACATAAAGAATTGTCAAAGATCGGCCTTTAACAAAACAGGTCTTTTTGCATATATATCAGTGTAGGAGGTGGATGCTATACAGGTTAAACCGATAAACCTGTAAAAACTTGTCAGCTGGTATAAAACACTGCATGACAGGGAATGGGTGTTCCAATCAGTTTACATTGAACCAACACACATAAAAAAAGGAAGAAGGCGGAGCAAAAAGAGTAACTCTAAACCGAAGAGGAAAGCTTGAGAGAATTAGGAACTGTACGAAGGGGGTGGCCCTTAGTACAGTTCCTAATTCTCTCAAGCTTTCCTCTAATGCTTTCTTTTGTAACCAGTAAACCAGAGAGAAAATGCTCAGATTGTGTGAATTATCTCAGAAGTTATGGAATTATACCTGGATCAAGGCCATCATCAGGGAAGAAAACCAGGAACCTTGTCCCGAACCCTGTAACAAGAAAGGCCCAATAAATTATTCTTAATACTCTCTAATGATGAATTTATGGATGCCAAAAAAAAAAAAAAAAAAAAAGGTTTAATAGTGCTTTTAGATTTAGTAGTATCTTATAATTATTTTATACTGTTTACAATAACATGAAATAAAATAAAATAAAATAAATATTCTACTGTGTGGTAGGCCAGTTACAGTAGTTTTTAAGTAAAATAAAATAAAATAAAAAAATAAATCTTAAATCTAATATAACTAAATAAATACATACATACATAAATAACAAATAAATGAGTATCTTGTGATGTATACAGTACACCGTGGTACAAAAGTCTGTGAGCAAACTGAAAATGTTTACATTTGGTATTCAGACAAAAACAAAATGCAAAGCAAAGCAAAGCAAAACAAAACAGAATTACTATTTAAAAGACAAAAAGACAAATGCGAATTAAAGAAAAGCTTGCAGCTTGAGTTTGCGTACTCCAATTGTCATCATTTCTAATGAAAGAAAATCTATTAAATTAGAAAGATGCAAAATAGAAACAGTCATGTAAGATTTTGGATCCCACCGTATATTGATGCCTGCCAAAATCGAGAATATTGTGATTGAGAAAATATCTGGTTGTATCGCCCACCCCATGTCACTCATTAGCTGTAGATTGTGAGTGGTGCTCAGCTCTTCTGGGTGGGGGTTTATTGCAGATGTGTCTGTATGGCAGGGCTGGACTTTCTGGAGTGCTGAGCCGTGCCAGTCTGCTGGCATGCTGTGGTGTGGTGTGGTGTGGTACGGTCCGATGCGGGGGAGGTGATGAGCTCTGCAGAAAGGAAACAGGCTTTTCCAGATGGCAGGACTATGATGATCAGCTCAACTGCCACAGACCTGGTCCAGCTACAGCGTTAGTCCGGCCCGCCACCCTGTCATTACCTTATCTCTGCCTCTCTGCTATGCCATCCCTGACCTACCTGCCGTCTCTAGATTCGCTCTCACTTTCTTTGCTTGCCAAACCCATCATTCTGTATTCAGTTCTTCCTTCTTTTCCACACTCCTCTGCTTACAAAAACACTATGGCAGTACCACGCTGCAGTGATGGTAATGACATGGTACTTTGTTGCCATGAAAACGTATTATGTATTATTACCATATTCATATATCACAAGTTACATCTGGATTGTACCCCATTCAGAACTGAATTAGAACTGAATGCCTTTTAATTCCTATTCAGTTTCTGAATTATTATATAAAATGTTAAAATCTTAAACATCCTCCTATAGAGATTTTTATTTAATTCAAATATATTTCAATATATTAAGCCAGAATGTAAATATTTTTATTTTATATTATTTATATTATTTTCAAAACACACATATAAATAATATTATATCTATATATACTGTGTAAAAAAAAAAAAATCTAAAATTTATATAAAATTTATCTTATTTGTAACAGCACTTAAAATATTTCTCTCACACACACACTCACGGATATACATTTTTAAATCTTTTTATTTTTTTTTCTAAATAATCAAAACTATTGAATGTATTATATCGTTTATATCATTTATATTTTAATATTTCTTTAAAATTTATAATTATTTATAATTATATATTTTTTGACAGTGCTTGAAAATATTTTCATGTGTATACATATAGCGTCTATTCACACACATGGATATATACACTTGTATACACACATATTATTTATTATGCCTATTAATAGTCAAAATAACCAAAATTATCAAATGGATTACAATTAAAATGAAATAAATATGTAGTGTGTGATTTTCTTTTAATTACAATCCAGTGACATTCGAATCTGAATTCTCAGCCACTGAAAGGAGACAGTTGTAACATTCAAATAGTATCCATCTCCAAAATAACACTACTTTTCGTAGGTGAGTCTCCACCACTCTTTCACATCCATGATCCTTTTCTCACCTCTCTTTCTCACTTTCTCTTTCTTTCCGGATCTACATTTCCTTGGGTCAGCAATAGAGACTGTAAATGAATTCTGAAGCCGTGTCCAGCTGACTGGCTTTGCTGTGCACTGAGAGGTGTTGGGAAAGGGGGAGCTGCCAATACAAGTGACAGCCCTTAATGCTCACCCTGCCCGGTGTGCTTCATTATGTCCTAGCCGCTGGATCCAGCCTTTCCCCAGCACTCCAGCACTTCTCTCTCTCTCTCTCGTCACCTCCGTCCTCCCCCTGCCACCCGTGTCGAGACAGCCCCTGCCGCTGATGCATTTACCTCATTCAGTGGGTTTTACCCTGAGCAAAGACAGTCAGGCCGGATTTCTCCAGCTCCTATCAAACCACATTTCTTTGTCAGCTTTCCCCCGTCAGCCTGTGGCATGTTTGGGGAGGTAAACTACTTGATGAAATTTAAAAGTATAAATGTGGATGTGAATTATCACACCTCTGCTTGGCTCGGGCTGCCACTTCAGCTGGCTTGTGATTTTCTGTGTCCCGGGGTGGGAGTGAGCAACGGGCGTCCATTATTGATGACATCCATCAGGTTGAAGGGGCATCTAGAAGGGGATGGGGTGGGCAGGAGGAGCCTTCTGCCACGTGATCGTACTGCCTGTAGTAGAAGAGCAGAGTCATATGGATTGTTCAGCACCAACTAAACGCCCATTACGCCAGGCATCAATGCAAAGTGAATGCTGGGATGGACCCAGGGGGGTAAGAATGAGCTGAAAAGTAGGGTTGGGGGGCATTATAAACCTCATTATCAGCTTTTCCAAATACAACATGGTTTTAAATGCCTAGTTGCAGTGCGTACACTTATATGAAATACTATTTGAAAGCGCAAAAAACTAAACTGTAAAGAAATGCCAGTCATTCTACAATTCTAAATGTTTGAACAGCATTGAAGTGCATGATTGTTGATCAAAGGTGGACTTGGATGGTTGCGCTAGACGTAGTGGGCTACAGTTCATCGCTTGAGCGTTCATTCAGCCCACTGCATAAACAGCCGGTTGGCGGAGGCTTATGCTTGGTCTTAACGCAGTCATTAATAGTAGGCTGAAACTAGTGTGGCCTTAATGTCTGTTTGAGGGAGAGAACAGGATCCTGCTAGACAATCCAGATAAAATAAAACTTTAGGTGACACCCAGGGAACGATAGATTCAACAGCAGATAGAACAATAGAATGAAAGAACGAACGATAAAACTAATGACCAAACAAAGGAACAATAGATAGATAGATAGATAGATAGATAGATAGATAGATAGATAGATAGATAGATGGATGAATGGCAGAGTGACAGACAGATTATTATTGGACAGTCACTCTAAATCTTAAATCCATTATAATGAGTCATTTTGAATACGTTTACTGAGCATGTTATCCAGTTTATTGTGCACAAAAGTTGAGGTTAGCACCAATTAATCAATGTCTTTCAAATTGTGAGTGATCAATGCTCGACATTTGTGATCACTTTCTCTCAGCCCCTCCTGTGTCTTTTGGGAATCACGCCGAGTAAACAACACACACTATCAATGATGTTTGATTTATCTTCATTTACACCACTGACAGCTGCTCATCCTTTTCAATTGTTACGCACACACATGCACGTCGTGCGTGTCACAGCATGAGCGGAGACATAGCAGCGTGGTGCAGGAACACACACAAACAAACACACACACAGGGGTACGCGCACACACTGACAGTGCTGGAATGATCATGTCTAATTTTTATTAGTGAGCTGATGATCAACCAAAGCATTGTTTTCACATTGAACGGCAGGAGTCGTGGTGAGGGATACGCTCACTGTCTCCGGGGTGATAGAGAATAGAGAGAGAGAGAGAGAGAGAGAGAGAGAGAGAGAGAGAGAGAGAGAGAGAGAGAGAGAGAGAGAGAGGCTGGTGTGGTAAGGGTGCCAGGAAATCAATGGCAACACACTGAAAGATGCGGGCTGGAGGGTAATTATTGGTCATTCTGTGTCTTCAGCACGGGATAGCAGAAATTGTGACAGATAATTAGGAGGTGGTGATTTCAGAGTAAGAAAAGCACATTCCCGCCGCCGGCTACACGCTCAATGGACAGGATAAATAAAACAATGACATAAAGCAGACATGCATGGAGTGGGGGCGGGATCGGGAAAGATTCACAAGCCGAGACTCGAACTCAGGACACCCGCAGTGCAATGACGTTATATGTCGGTGCACTGCACACAAGGATATCAGCGCTGACATTATTATTATTTATTTATTTGATTTTTTTTACATATTTATTAGTATTTATATATATTTTTTTTATTTCTAAAATACCTATTTAGCTTTCTTTTTATTTCAGTTTTAGTAATTTAGTACTTTAATGTAAACTCAATTTAAATCTAAATTTACAATTATTTCAGTAAGTTTCTAAGCTTTAAATTCAATTACCAAAAATTTCATTAATAGTGATAGTTTAATAGCTTTAGTTTTAGTTAGCAATAACAACACTGTTACCAGTTGAAAAAATACCTCAGACTGTCATAATCCTTTTAGAAATCTAGATTAAGATGGTGCAGTTTGCTGTTTTTAGCTGGCAAAACCTAGATATTTAGGTGCGTTCACACCATATCGTAATTACCGTAATTACGATATACCAACTTGTAAAAAGCATTCAAGTCCTCGTAGAACACGTAATTACAATTTGTGAACTGGGAGTTTTCTGAGAGCTATGACTTGTACCACCTGACCACCTCAGATTAATTAGGTGCTATGTTTAGGCATTAGCCCCTTTCACACGGTAATACCAGTAAATTGCCGTAAAATTACCAGAACGCCTTTACCGGTAAATTCAAAAACACAGGCAACACACAGGCAACAACGTTCCATCTTTTTTCCGGCAAGGCAGCATTCACACATCTGTTTCAAAATACCGTTTCATTAACCAGAAATGACTGCTTTAGGTGGTTTAGGTGGTTGACTAGATTACCAGCTCATTTCAGATGCTAAGGTCAACCAGGAAGCCCATATGAAACTACAGTAGTAAGGGCTGGTAGACAAGCTCAGCTAAACTGTTGGGGACATGGACCTTAACATGGAAAGTCCATCTTTACCAGCAGGGAGTAAAGCAAAAGAAAGTGGATAACAGAGAGAGAGAGAGAGAACAAAACAAGAACAAGAATAGTATTCTCAATCCTTTCCATCTCTATAGGATACTGAAGTTCTGTTAACAGTGTAACTCATATTTCCGCCCTGCAGACTTGATCTACACCATAGTCAGGTTAGCTTCACTCTCGAGACCAGCATAGCCTTGCAGCCTTGGACAGATTTACATAATAATTTACACTTTGCGCATCTCACTTCACCAGCACGTTCGTAAATTCTGCTCTCTGTGAAGGAGGACGCCGCGGTAGATCTTACGGAGGTCATACCGCATTTCCCAACAGGCGGCACTTCCATCAGAATTCTGAACAACATTTTTACACAAGAGAACCGAATCTGACCGGGGGCACGTTTTCCTTTAATAATGTAGTTTGCATGGTTATTGTGTTGGGAATAGCGCTGAATGGTCTGAAGCGCTCCGTCTCTCATATTTACACATGCCGCTTCTCTTCCAGGTGATTAAGCGAGAACAGGCTGAGAGAGAAATTGATTTGAAGTGGCCTCCAAGTCAATAAAAGATGGATGCTGGGTGCCGAGCGAACTGCCTCCCCTCATACCCAGAGATAAAAAGCAGAGAGATTACTGGACATAGTGAGGAGCGTTAGCATGATGGAGCGGGAGAGGTTAGCAGCTAGCAGGGCAGCCAGCGCGAGACAGATACCTGAGTGGCTTTAGATAAAGATTTGTGTTATATTTTAGAGTCCATATAGCTGCCTAGTCACACACCTATTAGAGAGAGAAGCTATTACAGCGCTGCACTGACAGACCCCCAGGAGAGAACCACACTGTTCCTGGGTAATTCCAGGCAAATAGAAAAAGCCAACAGCAAAATTATTTAATGGTAGGGTGGTGGGAAGGAGGGAGATGGAATCAGAGGACGGACGGGACAGAAAGACAGGGACAAAGGATGAAGGACTGCAATGCTAACATAGTATCTCTCACACTGTGCTAGTTAGAACTGCTTTATCTTAGAACATTAATTATTTTGTGGTTTTTCTTTAGATTCACTAACTCCCTAACCCTTCCCCCTCAAAATTGGACTTTATAACTCGCAATTGAGAGTTTATATCTCACAATTCTGAGAAAAAAGTCAAAATTGCGACTTCATCTCACACAATTGTGAGTTATAAAGTCAGAAATCCGAGATATAAAGTCACAATTCTGACTTTATAACTCGCAATTGCGAGTTTATATCACGCAATTCTGACTTTTTTTCTCATAATTGCGACTTCTCGCAATTCTGACTTTATAACTCGCAATTGAGAGTTTATATCTCGCAATTCTGACTTTATAATTTGCAATGGCGAGTTTATATCTCACAATCCTGAGAAAAAAAAAGTCCGAATTGCAAGTTTGTATCACGCAATTCTGAGAAAAAAAGTCAGAATTGTGAGATATAAAGTTGCAATAACCTTTTTTTTTTTTTTTATTCAGTGGCGGAAACGGGCTTCCATAAAAATCACTGTTTTTGAAGTGTTTTGAAAAGTAACAACTTGCACTAAGTTTACTTTTTGTGATTGAGATTAAATACAAAGAAAGTTAATCACAAAAATGTTGCTATGCAATGCTAATGATAGCCATCATCAGGACTGCATAGCAACATTGAAAAATAATCAACCTGTCCTACTTTATTACTGAAATATGAAACATATTCCTCCCTCGTGTTTTTTTTTTTTTTTTTTATTATTTTCAAAGTTAATAACTTAAACTAACAATTTTGAATCTAATTTTAATTATCAAGTGTGGATAATCTATCATGCACTTGAAAACAAAGAGAAATTATAATAGACTTGCACTTTATATTTATGTGGTTTTTGAAACAGCAGTAAATGGCATTGTGACTAGTATTATCTAAAACTAATAAAAATTGTTTTTGGTAATCAATTAGAAGCTGAAATAAAAAATAAAATATAAATGTTAGATGAATACTTAAAAAAAAAAAAAAATGCAATGAAAATTGAAAATGTTATCCCCAAACATGAAATAAAAGTAAAGTGATATAGTGATTAAATATTTAACTTGAACTGAAAATAAAATGAAAACTGAAAAGAAAATAGCATATAAAACATACAAAAAAAACCAAAAAAAAAAACCAGACAAATGCAGTAGTCATCAACATCTATCACTGACTGACAGAATTGAACTAAAAATCTTTCCGCAAACACTTTAGAGACACGGGACAGCCTGGTGCTGCTGAAAATCTTAACCGAAAATTAATTGGTGATTATTCCTGCCTGAAAATCACAGCAACACAATTGAGCACAATGCAATCAACCTGTCTTTCTGATGACATTTGAGACAAGCCCAACCTTTTCCTCAGCATTTTTTACCCTGAATGCGCAAATCATCTTGACTTGTTTGGACTGCCATTTCATAGAAGATATCAAATTAGCCCAGTGGAATTTGACTTGGAAATGAAAGGCAAAGGAATAAATAACAACAGGGGTGATATTTCTTACGAGGTTTTTCTGATTGCTCCAATTTGCATCAGGGAAAGTGAAATGGGTGCTGGCTAACTCGTCAGCCTCCTATTCATGTTTGAAATGCGCTTTGCCTCATCTTCCCATTAGCAGGGGGTGGAGGGGCGGAGGAGAAGTCCTTCATTTTAACTTTGAAGATAATTAAACACATAATGGATATCACTGTCACTGAGAAACTCCATAGCTCGTTTATCGGAAGCAGTATTTTGTATGCTAGCCAAATTAAAAGGCTAGAAATGTGCTTGTTACTAATTCATTCGGCCATTTAAAGGATGGGGAGTGATGCGCTGGAGTGGGTGAGCCAATCTGTTAGACAAAAAGTGCTGCATTTTCTCACTGATTTATGAGCTCTCTTCTCTTTTTCCTTTCTGAATGGGCAAAGCAACTCCCTCTGTGATTCGACTTGACGGAAAAAGTCAGAGGTGCGTGTCTTATTCACTCTTGACGGCTCTTTTTTTTTTTTTTTTTACGTTTTATGTAGAGCTTCAGCTTCATAAACGTTGTCACTTACTGTCTTTGTGATACAATAATGGCAAAAAACACTGCAGTGCTAATGCTAATGCTAGTGATATTTACAAATTATTCATATATAATTTAATTTGCACTATACGGAATTCACAGCATCTGCAAAATCCTCCTTCTGAAGCTCCTCTGTACTGCATTTATGCTTCAATAATAAATTATGCTGTCCATTTTATAGCTTTTACCACAACAGCATTTAGCCTGTACTTCAAGCTACGCATTAGCATGCATCGTTTTTATTTACATATCAAATTTCTTCACTGATTTGTTTAATGTGCTTCTGAACTTGACAGGATGGGCCTCCGACACGGTAATGATCTCCATCATGGACTAGTAAAACTTTACTATCCCTATAACATGCCTTTCAGCAGGAGTAAGATAGTGTTCAGCGCAGTGGTCTTAATGGTAGCGTAAAAGCTTCACATTTGTCTGTTGATGTATGGCTTGCCTCCAACTCCCTTTTACTAGTACTCTAATTTAATGTGCGAAAACTAATGGAAAAACAATCTGTTTTTTCACCCCCCCTTACCTTTGGTGAAAAAACATTTCAGACTTTAACTCACAACATCTGACAAATGAATCACAAGAGGAGCGATTCAAATAGCTAATATAAGAATTTTACAATGATAGATAAAATGTTCAAAATTACAACTATATACACTAAAACTGACAAAATCAGAAATAAAACTGAAAAAATTACAAAACTGTAATGACATTCAGACTTATATAACTGTCCAAAAGTGTCCAAATACTTTTACACAAATAAAATAAAATAAAATTAAATAAAATTTTAAAAATAAAATAAAATAAAATAAAATAAATAATTGCATATACACTGGGCCAATAAATTAATGATTAAATGAATGGATGGATGGACAATTTGATCACATTTAAAAATGCATGACTCTTATCCATTATATATAAATACTGTATATCAAACCAAGTAGAATTTATTTAAATTTATTTGATTTTATTGTAATTTATTTTAAGCTTTTATTTTAGGTTGTTTTCAAGCAAAATAAAATAAAACAATATAAAATAAAATCCACTAAAAATTACAAAATTACAAATAAAATTAAAATTATTCAGACATATTTAACTGTCCGAAAGTGTCCAAATACTTAATATACAAATAAAATAAAATAAAAATAAAATAAAATGAAATAAAAATTAGTGAGAATACTCCATTCAAGGAACTGCTGAATCAAGTCTCTGGAGAGGAGGTGCCACACCATCAACTACGAAATGGCCATTACATTGTCACATGCCAGTGCATTACGCAGTTAGAGCAATGATGTTCTTGTCATCACATATCGAAGAGAACAATGTCTCGTACTGCTAATGTCAGTTGCTCCACTTGCCAATTACATGGTATGGTGGTTCACGTGTGTGACTAATATAGATGCATAGTTCTTCATAGCAGAAGGATTGAAACATCCCCAACTGCACTCTCTTACACACAGAGCACTGTTTTGAGAAAATTGAGTGCAGGTGTATCAATAACTGCTATTATGATGCTGCCTGTAATTATTCATAATTATTGTGACAAATTGTTATGCAGGCATTTTTGCAGGATGGTTCGGTCAGACTCCCTCTCCTCGTTGTCCTCTTAATTGCACATTGTCATTTACCCTTGACTTCTTCCATAACGTCTGTGGTGGGGTGAAGACCGCCACATGCCTTATTAGAGCTGTATGAAATCATCCACTCACACACACACACACACATAAACTAGAGAAAATGAGAACGCTGATCCTCTTCCAGTCATCTGGACTTTTACATTTAATTTATTCCGAGTACATTGGGTCATCAAGAAAACATTGAATTTTGAGGGCGAAAACCCTACCACATGCAATACACATGCGGAGCATTACCTGTCAAATTCATCCACACTTTTATGAGATTGTAACTTAACTGAGGATTTACTGAGACATTTAATAATGTTATCAGGAGATGACACGCAATAACATGTCTATGAAACCCCTGTAAACGGGCGGTTAAGAAACGGACTTAGTCTATGTCCTTTATATGGAAGGGGCTTAACATTTCTAATGGTGAGAAGCTTAGCATATCTAATTAATCAGTGTCTCAGCTCCTTGTCTCGCAGAAACAGATCCTACATGGCCTTTTAGGCAAAAAGAGCAACATAATGGAAATGTAATCACATCAATCAACTCATTTTCTCTTCATTTTGCCCCTGTTTTAATGGGATTTAAACCTTTACATTTCAAAAGTGCTTATCCCTGATGCCCTTTACTATATTTTAAACTCTCCAGTCACTGTTAAATGTGAAAAAAAAAATGAAGGTGTTGCCTTAAAAACTGAGTGAAGACATTTGATGAGGAAAGAAACAGAAAGACAGGGTGGGACAAAGGGTTCATCCCTTTAAAATTGAAGTCTATTGAATTCTAGTCATCTCTTATTTCTATCACTGATGTGAACCATTATTTACTATTTGCTGTTGATAGTTAGAAACTGGTATTCAGAAGCAGGAAATTTTCCAGGAACAAAATCTGGACACATGATGCTTCAAATACAGTACTTGGTTAGTGGAAATAAAATGAAATAAAATAAAACCTTTGGGGTCTGTAAGATTTTTTAAAATAAATTAATACTTTTATTCAGCAAGGACATGTTAATATGTCAAAAAGTCACATAAAATACTTTTATCAAATCAAAGATTTCTGAAAAAAGGTTCAAATATTAAGCACCTCTGTTTTCAAAACTGATCATAAGAAATATTTCTTGAGCAGCAAATCGGCATATTAGAATGATTTTTGAAGGATCATGTGGCACTACTGAAAATTCAGCTTTGCCATTACAAGTATACATATTACATTTTAAAAATTAAAATAGACAATTGTAATATTTCACAATATTACTGTTTTCACTGTATTGATCATATAAATAAGCATAAACTTTCAAAAACCTAAAAAAAAAGTCTGTATATGTTTGAACGGTATATATACACATACTTTCTATTTCTTCCTATTACTGTACATTATACAAATCTTAGCCACCCGCTAGCTATTATTATATTTGTGACTTGTGTGTTTGTTTCGCTTGCATTGATTCGCTTCGAATGCTGCAGGCATAAGCGACACAAGCCTGCTGATCCGTTCATCAGGGCACCGACCGCCGACATGGAGCATCCAAAACGTAAATATTGTTTCATTGTTTCAGAAAAAGTTCTTAATTATGTTCTGCACGGATAAACCTATCAACTTCCCACAAAGCTTTCCTCCTCCTTTCCCTCCTGTCTGGTCATTTCTCTCTCCCTTTCTCTCCTCTGCCCCTCCACGCCTGGAGGAGCAGAGAGATGCGAGCATCAACGTGTCTGACTGATTACTGTAATTCATACACTTTAATTAGCTGCACAAACCATTAGCCACAATTAGACTATTACAGAATGCTTTGTGGCAGGAGCAAGCCTGAGGAGTACGTTTATCTGCTGGAGGGAGAAAATGGAGAGAGAGATACAGAGGCAAAGAAAGGGGGACGACGAGCTTTCAGTGGAAATTCACACAAGCGTGAAAATATTAGACCGAGCACTGATGCAGGGGTGCTAGCGAATTCAAAAGAGCTAATAATTTGAACGGCGCCTTAAATGCAAACATTAAGGCATTGGGACAGCCAATCAATTTGTTTGTTGTCTGTAAAGTGAGCCTTATTGTTAAAGACAGTGGCTGTGTTCCAAAACCTAGCAAGCTGCCTTGCCGCCTCAGAAGTGGTCTTTCTGCTAGACAGCATCCTAACTGAAATGCAACCATGTAAGTAACAAATCAGAAAACATAAGCAACTCTGTGGCATAAACATAGAGGTCCTTACACAATGTTCACTGGAGACTCGAATAAAAATGCATTTGCCATTAGCATGTTGCTAAGCTAATGTTGGTTACATTTCGTTCAATACCAAAAAGTGTTGTTAACAAAGTTTAAAAGTTAATGTATGTGCCCCGGTCAATCAATTAACATCTTGTGAAGTGAGAAACTGTGTTTGTAAGAAACAAATCCATCATTAAGACATTTTAACTTTAAAACATCAATTCTGGCCAAAATACCAGCCCATAATTCATAATAATGCTTCTTCCAGTGAAAAAGACCATCCCCTGCTGTCATCTCATATCAAAAATCCACCAACGTATTTGTTTTTGAACTAGTTTGGACTGTTTTTGCTTGTAAAAAGAGCTTGATCTGTGCATATTTTGTCTCCTGATTCAGACGAGATGACTTCACTGAAGAAAGTGATATTATGGATAAAGGACTCACATTTTTGACGGAAGCAATGGTTTGAAGATTAAAAGGGCCTTAATGATGGATTTGTTTCTTACAAACATGCAGCTTTTTGCATCATAAGATGTTAATTGATGGACTGGAGTCCTGTGGATTACTTGTGGATTATTGTGATGTTTTTGTCAGCTGTTTGGACTCTCATTCTGACGGCACCCATTCACTGCAGAGGATCCACTGGTGAGCAAGTAATGTTAAATTTCTGTTTCTATTAAGAAAAACTCAACTACATTTTGGATGGCCTGAGGGTGAGTACATTTCATTTTTGGCTAAACTGAGAATATTTCAGAAGAAACTAGTGTTCACAATAGATTGTTCAGTTCATATTGCCTGTCCCTTAACTCTGGAAAAAACAAAAACAGAATAAAATTTACTGTATATGCAATATTAAAAAGTTCCACCTTGGTTCGCTCAAGATCTTTTCGTCTACCATTTTCTCTGTACACTGTGTCAGTGATTACATTCTTTTATCTATCATGTCCTATCTATGGCTCTGAGCTCATATATGAGAGGTTGTTTACAGTAGAGATAATGTTGGACCACGAAGGCTTTTACTCAGACAGATATGAGAGAGAAGGGTTGAAGCGCTGAGCATTGCACCAGTGTCACTAATAAGCTTCGCCAAGAGGGAGAGAGGAACATTGAACAGACGCAGCGCTGCATTCAGAAATCTGAACCTGAGGCACATGCCCCAGTGCTCTTATAAATTTTAAAAACCGATCGAGACCTTTAAAGGGCAGGGCCTGGCCCACTGCGGAGAGAAGCTTTTTCTCTGTTTCAGGCTTGTCAGAGCTAGTGAACTCAGTCATCAAAAGTACCACCATACGTCACCTCACCGTGAAACTATGAGTTTTCTCATGTCCCAGTGGTCTTGCAGGTAAAAGAGTTAAGTGACCTTACTGTGAGGAGAAAAGTCCAAGTAAGGTTATCCTCAATCACAGAGTCTGTCAAGTAAAGTCCCTAACTGTTATTTGCTAAAAGTCTGGCCATTTTTTTTTATATCAATTTACTTCTAGCAAGACATTTTCACAGATTTTTCATCCCAAGTGAGTTAATCACATCCCAGGGACAATTATTGATGAGAAGTTTGACTCACCTTCACGAATGCGTTCGGTAAAAGTACCAGGTTAAAAGTACCTTATACAGTACTGTTCAAAAGTTTAGTGTCAGTTTATTTTTCAAGAAAGTAATACTTTTATTCAGCAAGGATGCATTAAGGATGCATTTTTTTAATATTATTATTATTAATAATAAGAATTATTATTTGTTGTTGTTGTTGTTATTAACATTTTAATCAGTAGTAGTAGTTATGATAGTATTTGAAAATATAAGAATAAGAATAAGAATAATTTATTATTATTACAATTATTATTATATTAAATAATAATAACAATAATAATAATAATAATAATTATTATTATTATTATTATTATTATTATTATTATTATTATTATTATTATATAATTTAATTATAATAATAATAATTATAATTAATAAGAATAAATATTATTTCTTAATAATAATAATTATCATTATCATTATCAGTAGTAGTAGTTGTAGCAGTATTTGAAAATATATTAATAATAAAAAGAATATATTTGAAATGTTTTATAATTATTATTATTATTATTATTATTATTATTATTATTATTATTATCAGTAGTATTTGAAAATATATTAATAATAAAAAAGTACATTATTTTTAATGTTATTATTTTAAATAATTATTATTATTGTTATTATTATTATTATTATTATTATTATTATTATTATTATTATTATTATTATTATTATTATTATTATTATTTATTATATACAATATTTATGTATATTTCCTATAAACCTATATTGCCATATCCCTATATTGTTAAATCTTTCAAAAAAAAAAAAAAAAAAACTTGGTATTTGTCTTGGTAAATAAAAATTATTCATATGAATTCCTTTGAATTTCAATTCGTTTTACATTCTACTTACATTCAAACATGAACTGCAATTTCAATAGCAATTTTCTGTTTTCTAGTTCAATTCAAATTCAGAAATTAAAACCTAAAAGTCTTTCTCCTTTCAGTTCTGAATGCCATAAAACCCAATACACCACATCAGCCTCATGTTATTCGCAAATAACTTACACATGTATTTTCTAGAATAAAAAAAAAAAAAAAAATTGAGATGGAAACTGACAGAACATTGTATAAAACTCTGATCCAGCTCAAACTTACTATACTTAATCTTTCATAACACACTGTGTGTGATGCCTACATACAAGAAGAGTTTGAGCCGAAACACAAGTCTCAAGAAGGGCAGATTAAATATTTCAGCAAGACCGTTTTGGCCCTGGACTGAGTAATTTTGTTTGGTTATTAAAGCCAGCACAATCTGTTGGTTGATCGTATCTGTTACCATTAGCATCACAACGGGCAAGATGAGCTCCGGTCTGTTGTTCAGCAGGAACCTTTATTGAAATCACTGTCAGCCTGGACCGCAGGGGCGCACGTGGTTCCTGAGGACCGTGTGCAACGCTACCACAAGTTTGTTTGGTGGTTTTAGTGATATGCTGACCCAGCGAGAGCTCTGGCAGATGCATCACACGCGCGGGTCCGTGTCAGCCAACCTTTTACCCTCTGCGACATCTACAAGGAGTGGAAGGAGGGGTTCAATTCTCCAACGCTCCATCAAACAAGCACTTCATTCCCTCCACCCTGAAGGACAGAGGTTTAATAACACAGCTAAAGGGCTGAAGCCCACTATACAGCGCAGCAGATTATATGAACGTAAAGATGCTGACGGACCAAAGAGCTGACACAGAGCCTGAGAAGATAAGTCACGTTATCTGTAAGTAAAGATAAGTAAAGGATGCCATGGAAAAGAAAAGAAAAGAAAAGAAAAGAAAAGAATTACGAAAAATGCTTCTTGAGCAGTTTTCTAATCTGAGAGAAAAAGAAGAAAAACATGGTAGCTCCATAGTAAAGTCAACATACCCTGAAGTGCTCCTAAAAACGGCTCTACGCTAATAATCATTTGCACTCGGATGTGTACGGGTCTATCCACTATAAAGATGGTTATTTGCTCCCTGACTCCCTCCCATCTTCGACCTTGAGTGATGGTCGGAGCCGCAAGTGGGTGTATGCTGTAATGTAAAGTCGTTTCTTTCTGACTGGCTGGTTGTTAGAGATCTTCTCCGTTCAAAGCAGAGGCATCAGCAGCGGTGCTTTTTGGAACAACTTCAGTGGCTGAATGTGACTCCATCTTGCCCTGTTCTCACTTGGCTACGTTGTAATTGTCTGGTTCACTAGAGCCTGTCGCTGTGTGGGAAAGGTCTGCGTTTTGATGGACAGACACTCTTGTGCATCTGGCTGATCTCCCCCGCTGAAGCTGGCAGGTCCAGCCCTCAGTTTATCTAAACTTATGAGACCATCCGCAGCTCCAGCGCTAAGCTGGGGCCTAACACCCTAATCGGAGCCTTCTGGCTCATTTATGCAGACGCCAAGGAAAGAAATGGACTACATTTGTCCAAATTCATTTACATGCAGCACAAGTTGCAGAGTTTTTGGAGCTGGAAGACTGTAGAGGGAGGTCAAAGCAGTGGGTTCAAGAACGGAGAGAGAGCAGCAAAACATACTTTTTTAAAAGTTAAGATAACCCTTTACAGTACATATCTAATGGTGGGATATTTTCCTACTTGTGTTTTTTTTTTTTTTTTTTTTTTTGCATGTTTGTATATTGTTTTTACATATTAAATAAAGCTAATTTAGAGGTCTTTTTTAAAGATGCTGTATAAAATAAAGTTTATTATTAAAGTAGATCTAATAATATATCAATAATATTAATAAAAAATATTATTATTATTATTATTATTATTATTATTATTATTATTATTATTATTATTGATCATATTTTTATCCTAGACAATATGAATTATACTAATATTAAAGTAAATTTTTTTTTAAATTAATTTATTTAATACATTTGGAACACACAAATTAAAAAGTAAATCTTTATCATTATATTGTTTCTGAAAGCATAATTATGCTTTCAGTATAAAAATACTCAGAATTTGTTTATGGTTTTAACTGGTCTGTTATTGCACTTTCATTTTTGCCTAAAAAAGAAGAAATATAGATATTAAATTGTAGTTATTCATAAATTAAAATTATGTTAAATAAATATTCTACTAAATCAATATTTATTATATATGCTACTGTATGGAAAAGTCTATTAATAATAATAATAATAATAATAATAATAATAATAAATGCCATATGGCTTAAAAACATTATACTTTAACCCCTTCAGACCTGATTTTTTTTCTGCTGAGCAAAAAAAAAAAAAAAATTCCCAGTTGATTTTTACTCCCTTCCAGCATAGAAATAAAGGGGGGGGGGGGGGGGTGACATTTTTGATAACTCATGTTTTTATTAGTATTTTTTCATGTCCATTACAATGGATGCCACGACTAAATGAACGTAAAATGGCATGAAATCTTAGATTAAAAAAGGCCATGTTTTTAACATAGGAGGTTGGCGGATTGAATGGGTTGGATGATTGTGGGCAATGTAACCCCAAGAAATCAGTTTTGCATTCAGTTATCATGAAACTTCCAAATGCATTGCTAACTTTTAACATTGTAAGCGAATAAGAGATCACACAATTACTAATAAATGGAAAATAGTCCATAGCAAGGTGGAGACCAATGAGGGTTCTGATTTTCCCTGAACTGGTGGGTTTGAAACCTAGTGTGCCACTTTGCATGGCATAGATGTTGGTGCTGTCAGACATCAGATCGAAGAGCGCATCTGGTACATACTGTTTGAAGTACAGGTACATCTAAAAAAAAATTTGAATATCATGAAAAAGTTCATTTTTTCTTGTAACTTATTTCAAAAAGTGAATCTTTCATATATTTTAGATTAATTTCATGTAAAGTAAAACATTTCAAAAGTTTTTTTGTTTTAATTTTGATGATTAGAGCTTACAGATCATGAAAGTCAAAAATCAGTATCTCAAAATATTAGAATATTTGCATTTGAGTTTCAATTAATGACCATCTCTACAGTATAAATTCCAGGTATCTCTTGTTCTTTGAAACCACAATAATGGGGAAGAATGCTGACTTGGCAATGATCCAGAAGACGAACATTGACGCCCTCCACAAAGAGGGTAAGTCACAGAGAGTTATTACTGAAAGGTGTGGTTGTTTACAGAGTGCTGTATCAAAGCATATTAAATGCAAAGTTGACTGGAAGGAAGAATTTGGGTAGGAAAAGGTGCACAAGCAACGATCACAAGCTTGAGAATACTGTCAAGCAAAGCTGATTCAAACACTTGGGAGAGCTTCACAAGGAGTGAACTGAAGCTGGAGTCAGTGCATCAAGAGTCACCACGCTCAGACGTCTTCAGGAAAAGGGCTACCAAGCCACTTCTGAAACAGAGACAACGTCAGAAGCGTCTTACCTGGGCTAAGGAGAAAAAGAACTGGACTGTTGCTCAGTGGTCCAAAGTCCTCTTTTCAGATGAAAGTAAATTTTCCATTTCATTTGAAAATCAAGGTCCCAGAGTCTGGAGGAAGAGTGGAGAGGCACAGAATCCATGTTGCTTGAAGTCCAGTGTGAAGTTTCCACAGTCAGTGATGATTTGGGCTGCCATGTCATCTGCTGGTGTTGGTCCACTGTGTTTTCTGAAGTCCAGAGTCAACGCAGCCATCTACCAGGAAATTTTAGAGCACTTCATGCTTCCTTCTGCTGACAAGCTTTATGGAGATAAAGCAAGACTTGGCACCTGACCACACTGCCAAAGGTACCAAAAGCTGGTTCAATGACCATGGTGTTACTGTGCTTGATTGGCCAGCAAACTCACCTGACCTGAATTGTCAAGAGGAAGATGAGAGACACCAGACCCAACAATGCAGATGACCCGAAGGCCGCTATCAAAGCAACCTGGGCTTCCATTACACCCGAGCAGTGCCACAGGCTGATTGCCTCCATGCCACGCCGCATTGATGCAATAATTCATGCAAAAGGAAGCCCAACCAAGTATTGAGTGCATAGAAATGAACATACTTTTCAGAAGCCTGACATTTCTGTTTAAAATATCCTTTTTTATTGATCTTATGTAATATTCTAATTTTCTGAGACGCTGAATTTTGGGTTTTCATTATCTGTAAGCCATAATCATCAATTTCAAGAAACAAAGGCTTGAAATAGTTCACTCTATGTGTAATGAATCTATATAATATATGGGTTTCACTTTCTGAAATGAGTGACAAAAAATATTGACCTTTTACCCAATATTCTAATTTTTTGAGATGTACCTGTATTCGTATGGGCTCATGGGATGTCTGTCATAAATCAGATGATTCTGAAAGGAAGTATCAATGATTGTGGTGAATGGCCTATGGCGCCACTTAATCTCATGCTTCCTGGTTATTGTCATCTGCTCATGATCATCTTCCTCTCTGTTCACTGTAATCTCCTCCTGATCCTCTGTCACTACACTTTCTTCTACCTCAACCTCAGCTGCCACCTCAAGTTCTTCAAGCATGCATGCATCTCCACTGTCCCTTTTCTCTGTCCCTCATTCTATCCAATAACAAAACAATCACATTTATAACTCTTTTTCCGTGTTCTCACTCGTGACCTCATTTGCATTTTCTGCAATTTACATATTATATAAGGCATAAAACTTTGTATTATATGCTCAACATCTACACTTACTCTCGTTTTCATCTGCCTCATTTCCTGAATCCAAGCAGTCAAGATTGGATAACTCTCCATTTACAAGGTGTTCAAGGAAGTCTATGACTTTATACTCTAAAGGAAGATTGTGTGAAAAACAGGTTATATACATAAAATAAATCAATTGTGAAGTCATAGCTTAGCTATGAAATGCTTATAGGCATTTTGTTTCTTTGCATGAACTGAGTGCTGGCTAATATCTCTTGACTCCTGATGTCCATTGGGATGGACATTAAACTTTGAAAAAATCCTATAACTTAATGAAAAGAAATATTTTCAAAATAACTTGAAATATTAACACTTGAAATTATTAAAAATTATGCTGAGAGAAAATGTATTAGGCTAGCACGAACATAAATTAACATTTTTAATGAAAAATAGGCACTTACTCCTCCCTCTCTCGAGCTTCAGAGCCATGCTTGTCTTGTCTGATGTCTGAAGCGCTCTCAGATCAAGTTAAAAGTCATTTCTCCATTGTGATTGGATAATCAGGAACCAATCAGTAATAAACATTATTCAAACAATGAAATTAGAGATTTTTTTATTGGTTTAGACCCAGAAATATTTAATGTCCATTCCAATGGACGCCAGGTCTGAAGGGGTTAAAGGGATATACACCCAGAAATGAAAATCTTGTCATAATTTACTTACCCTCTATAATTTCCAGTTATGGCTATATTGTACCACACAAGGTAAAGTTTCTTGCCTAAAAGTTTTCACAGAATGCCTCTTAAGTTATTTAAATTTGTATAAACATTATTCTGCTACAGTTTCCTCTCTGAAATAAAGCTGTTCATACTAGCTTGTCGTGAAGCACAACATGGCCAGCTCAACATTTGTTTGCGTGTCATAATTTGCAATCTTTACATTCTTTATTCATCCATCCACTGTCCCCGGAGGGTTGAGAACAAAGTCGGGCATTTCATGAATTATATTTTAGCTCTGGGCACTGTCTCAAAATGCTCTGAGCAAATACAGGTTACCTTAATGGAGCAGCAGTGCGCCACCTGTTTAGTTTGAAATTCAGCTCCAAACCTTGATGGCTAGAGCAGAGGCCCGGGAAGAACCGCGGCTTCTTGCTTCCCGAGAGCGGCCCACAGGTGGCCTCAGGCAAGGACAGGCCACACATCCTCTCCAACCCCCTCTGGAGGTGACCTTGCGACATTACCCGCTGCGTAAAAAAGCTTTATGGGACGCCAGGACAGTGTGTATCAGGCCTTCAAAAAGCCGCCCGGGGTGAGAATCGTTTTGAGAAAAGCCCAGGTTTAGAGGGCTCTTTGAAACACAGAGATGGTGAAAAGGGTCTGCATTTTGCCTCACAGCTAACAAGCCACCGCAGATTTAATGCTGCTGTCACCTTAAAGAAAGTCAGCATTAAAAAAGGAACCTCTTTGTGGGACTTCAGACTTAAGAGCGGGGAAAAAAGGGCAGAAAAACATGCTTTAGGCCTGAAAAAAAAAAAAAAAAAAACATAAAGCTGATGTCCTCCCAGCATGGCTATCACTTCCTTTATGAGCACTGAAGAAAACATGAACTCAGGAGCATCTTTTTTTTTTTTACCAGTCTGCAGCTCGGCGGTCATTGAGAAGGGCAGATGCTACTAAGGGGAGGATAATTGGTCATGAGCTGTCTGAAATGTGTAATTAGACAAGATGAGATACTCCCAGTTTTTTCATCCCTCTCTCTCTCTTTTATCACCCCTCCTTTTCCAGTTGGCAGTCTTAGTGTCAGCTTTGATCTCTGTTAAGGTTCTCTGAGCCCTTTTAGATAGGATCAATTTGCTGTTACACACATCACTCTTGGCTCTCTCCCCTGGCTACTCACTTGTTTGTGACAGGCGTACGTGCATACAAATAATTGCGGATCTCAGCTTCGCTGGATATAAATAAGATGCACAGATGTGAAGTGCATCCTCCCTTCAAAAGAATACAGAGTGAACGGCTTACAAGAGAGAACTTTCACTGCACATATCGGAGATTTAGTCACATAGATGGAACTTGGATTCCCAGTGCTTCACAAACTAGTCAGAGTCAACATTTCAGCCAAGCCATATTAAATAGTCTACTGTGTATGTACTCATACCTCTGCTATAAAAGAGGATAGTATTTAAAGTAATGAAGGAGACACCTTATGTCATTCCAAACCTGTATGACTTTCCTTACTTCTGTGGAACAGAAAAGAAGGTATTTTGAAGTACATCAAGGTATCTAAACCCAGAGACATTTTTAAAAAATATGTCCTTTTGTGTTCCACAGAAGAAGAAAAATCAAACAGATTTGGAACGACATGAGGGTGAGTAAATGATTTTTTGGGTAAACTATCCCTTTAAGCTAGTAAAGAACTTTTTTGCTTCCAAAACACTATATATGCTGGCTTTTTCAGCAGGTTTGGAAAAAAAAAAAAAAAAGTATGTGTCACGATCACCAGCTGGAGTGCCCTTGAACTACATTAGAGGGCACTCCACACAGGACTCTTGCCATATGTTTCTGGACTCTATTTCCCATGGTTCCCTTGCCTCTCATGTGTTCATGTCATGTGCTACCCCTGTCTGTGTGTTATATTCTGATTGGTTCCTAGTTTGCATGTGTCATGTTCTGATTGGTTCCCTGGTTCCATGTGTCTTGTTCTCATTGGTTGGTTTTGTCATGTGTTCCCCCTAGTCTAGTATATAATATGCTCACACCCACTCTTGGGGGCTGATTATTGTATAGCCATTTCCTTGTTCCGAGTTCCCGTGTTTTCCTTTCCGTGTTTCCTTGTCTTTCCGTGTTTTGATCCCTGGACTGTTTCTTAGTTTCTTGAGTGATTGCTGACTGCCCTGACCTTCGCTTGTTTATTGGAATACTCTTTTGCCTCTGCCTGGCTTGTACTGTTTGCGGGTGTTTGACCCTGCCTGTTTTTGACCATGTTTGTTATTAAAGCCTTGCATTTGGATCCCCAAATGCAAGGCAATCGCCTTGCATTGTCACGCTCCCCATGTTACAGTATGGTAATTTACCAAGAACTTTTGGGAACCTCAGTATCAGAGCAGGCAGATCCACATGAACAAGTTGCCAGTGCCATTAAATACTGGCCTGCAGCCAGTTAGGACTTTCCTTGCTATCAGAAGTCACTGAGAAAATGATCTGAAGATCTAGTCAGGTTTTTAACCAGTTCCGTAGAAGCACTGAGATGTTTTTAGGAAGCCGTACAAGGAGGACAGGACTAATGCCAAGGGCTCTCTGAAGGGATGCTGCTGGGCTCAGTGACAACTCTTTAAAGTGTGACTTTTGTGTTTTCCAGAGTGCTTGTAAATGCTCTATGAGGCTTTTGTTGCAAACGTGATTTTTAAATTCTCTTTAAAGTCTAATGCTGATGGAATTCCAGCTACTTCACAGTTTAACAAGCTTCTACTCACCTCGTGAATGTCTGAGAGAGAATGGCACCCAAGAATGCAGTCTACGCATGATTGGTGCCAAATGACGTTAAATGTTATGTAGCTTTGAAGAGTGTGGCCCTCCAGCATGGGTTCACATCAGCAAACACATTTTCCAACCGCCCAAAGTGGTCTGCTCTCTCTCCTTTATGGACACACCGCTACTGTCATATCTCCTCTCTTTCGCTCTCTCTCTCTCTCCCTCCCCCTGTGGCCTCTATCTCTACCTCTTCCCTTCCTCCATCTGTTTTCATGCTCAGCACAGTCAGGCCATGAGCTGTAACAAGTCTATCTGCAAAACCAGACTTGGATGTGGGTCTTATGGCCGGAGAAACTCTTTCCCTGGTCCAGATGATTCCACTTTTTCCCAGCCCCTGCAACAGAATAATACCCTTTTGTCACGTTAGACGACAATTCAAGCTTTGACTCGTCAGCCTTTATTTACGACACTCATATTTCCGCCATTGTGATGCCGCTGCAACAATGAACCATCTGAGAAGACTCAGGAGGAGGCGACCGAGAGAATTATGCATTATGCAGAATGGAGCGTATTTGCAACTATTGCTTGATAGGTTTGATGCCAATATTAAAATGCATTCTCATTACCAGAAACATCACAAGAAAGGAGAGGTGAGAGGGCAGATGATTACAAGTCTTTGTGGTGCCAAGCAGTGAACTCAACAAGGAGCTAGCTGTCAATCAAGATTGTTTGCCATGCATTCTGGTCAGTTCATCATCTGCAGCCTTGACCTTATGCAAATCTGCAAGATGAAATCTATTCATGATGATGTGGAACAACTTATTGAGATGCAGAAAGCAAATGCTGTCTACCTAAAGAATGGCATCGCTCAGCCTCACACATATCCATATCCATGTATATTGAACATCCACATAAGAGACCATTCAAAATTCCCTACAGATTATGTTAGAAAAAAAAGATAAAAATGTTTATTATATATATATATATATATATATATATATATATATATATATATATATATATATATATATATATATATATATATATATATATATATTAATTTCTTTATGTTTAAAAGAAAAAAATTAAAATGTAATAACTCTGCCCTCAGAAACTTTACTTTTTTGCTGATGCATCCAACACTGCATGCCAGGGAAAATTTATAATTATTAATAGCCATCCACCAGCAAACCAATAATGACCAACAGCGATCATGAATTATTTTAAATTATTCTGAATTATTTTGAATTTTTGCACTTGTTTTAAAGCCTCGGCTGAACTTTAAAAATATTGTTAATAATGTCTAGCCTTACAGTGAATCTCTCCACTAGCAGAATGGGTTATGGGTTAATGCAAGAGTATTACTACGTAATTTTGACCACATGCTGACAGTGCAGACCTGTAAAGATGTTTACAGGGTTTATAGTGTATGAACTACAGACCAATTCAATCAAAGCATTTCACAATAAAATCCTCAGACCAAGTTATTTGCTCAACTGAGAGCTAGAAAAATGAAAGAAAAAAGGGGCATCTGCTATAACAGTGTCTTCATAACTTGCCATGACAAAGTATTACAAAAGAATACAGCAGAATGTTTAGCAGTGCATGTAAAACAGAAGGTTTAGAGTCCTATTCTGAATTGTTTGACAATGTGTTTAAAATAATATTAAGTTATTTAGTAAAAAATAAATGGACGGAATCTGTGGCATGCTTTTGATTTCCAAAGAAAATTATTTTGATATGTTCTTGTCTATTCGTTAAAGACTGGAACAGTAATTTACAACAATGCACTGACAATGGAAACCTAGAAGATAATCAAGCCGAGCTACTATACAAAAAAAATCCTAAAAATATGCTATTATTGCACCATTATATAGTGTAAACTAAACCAGAAAGAGCCATAACTATCTGTAAAGCACTGTTTACATGAACTGACTCCTTCAAACTCCATCCAGAGCATCCTCCCAAGGGCAAGCCTTCAAGGTTAGCTCAAAAAGATGTTATGCTCAACATGATGACCAGGGGCTGTTCTGTTTGAATGGAAGTCAATGGAGGAGATGCTTCAATGCGCTGAATAAACTGATTTTGTATGGAAACAGCTCATCACTTAATACAATGAATGCTCGGCTGCTAATCTTTAACATGCTTGGCATTACATATTCACTTAGGAATGAGCTATATGTAGAGTTTGCAAAAAAAACAAAAAAAAAAAACAACCCCGGTATAGGATTTAATTAAACACTACCCACTTATCTCCTGGTGTAAAACTCTGAAAAATAATGTTAAGGCCACTATTTAATTGGCTTAGAAGGCACACATTACTAAATGTTTACATCTCTTCATTCCATAAGAATATCTATGTCATTAAGAGAAATTATGACAGATGCATAACCATAAGTTTCTGTACTTCGAAAAGTGATTCTCAACCATATTTGATATTATCAACTGATTATTCAGACTAACCAAATTTATTTTAGCAATTCCTAGCAAGGTTAAGATGGTTGAAACTCTACTTTTGCCAGCAGTCAGTAAAGCTATTGGGTCTGTTCTACTTGACCTGCCATCCATGATGTAACACAAAATGACTGATTGCCCCCTGATGCTGTGCCAACCGAGTCAGACATTTCAGATTTTTTGCTTTTACCGTTAAGTCAGTGGGGGAAAGCGAAGCTCAGAGGAGAGACAAAGCCACTGATGAACTGATTGACATTTCCTAATGTGATATTTGAGTCCAGCCGCACATACACAGGCTTTCAGAGGGAAATACAACAGTCACCACAATAACTGTCCATCTCGACCGCTGCAGGTTAAGAGAGATAGATTCACCTCAGGTCAGATGGGAATGCATGTGCGTCATGAACAACAGGCTCACGGACTGGAAAGGAAGAAAATGACTTTTCAACGGCAGTACCTCATTCATCTACTCTCATATCTTGTCCATTCTGCATTCCGCCCCATCTTTCCACTCACAGCGTCGTGAATTGGCACCCTTCACCTCCTCAGACTGCTTCGCCTTAAAACACAAGACGCAAACAAGCTGTGAAAATCTGATCATATGCTGTATGCCTTTCCCCATACACATGGTAAACACTTCTGTGTGTCCACGGAAATTAGCATAGCTTCGAAAGGGAACAGTGATCCAGTTCTTTAAGCCCAGGAATACCTTTTGACATCAGACGTACCAAGCATGCATACAAAATCATTGAAACTGCCGCAATGAGCAGGAAACCAGGCGTATCGGCCAAACAGTATTTACAAGGTTTCACTTCCAATCATGCTTTGGCCTTTTAAAGCACCTCGTGAATCAATTCTCGCCTTCAACCCAAAGAGCCTATATTAAATGATTAATGTAAGATCAAGTAGAGATTTCAGGGAGAAAATGGTCAAAACTCTTCACTCAAACAGGGTTTTTTTTCAGGATATAAAATCACAGGATTTGATAGAAACTGTATACAGTTAGCAAGTTAGGTTTATCAATTAGCTTCTGCTGGTGTTAAAATTAGACATTAGTTGTCTCATGAATTACATACTACACTCTGTGAACTTAAACTATGCACTGTGTACTCTTATTGTTGCATAAGTGCACTTCTTACAGTTGGAATTTACATTACTCACACTATTTATACTACAAAACGACATAGAATGATGTGCAAAGTACGCAAATTGGGACACAACCGAGTGATCGGTTCGCATGGGATTTAATGCTCAGGTAAATATGGCTGCGTTTACACTGCAAGTCTGCATAGATCCGATCTTTTGACCCGTCTGTTTACACTCACTTTAGACACGACTGGTATCCAATATGTGTTTACATTAATTCCCACCCAAAAGGATTGTCTGCGGTGATCGCATTATTATGCACATGGTAGACCCTCGGGTTTTGCTGTGCTATTAAAAATATTTATATAATTCACGTCGAATGGCCATTATTATTTGCCAGCATGGACAACTTGTGGCTGTCATGGATGTTTTTTCAGCACAAAATCTGACTGAACAGATAAAGACTGGAAAATAACGGTAATTTTAATTTGTTAGACTATTTTATCTACAGCTTGTTAAAGGTAGAATTCTTTAGTGAAATAAAGATGATATTTATTGAAATGAATTCGAATGAAGGAGAGAGAAAGAGAGAGAGAACGCATGCATGCACCCACGTGCGAGCGAGATTGTGAAGCATTGCAAACAACCTTGTCGGTTTAATTACAAAAACTGCTAAGTTATCACCTCATTGCTGAGAAATATATGTAGCTTTTAGCTGTTGTGTTTTCAAAATTCACGGGGCGGGGGTTGAAAACCAGCTCCTGAATGTGCAATTTCTTACCTATAAAAAGTTTCCATCTCAATAAAATGCGAGTGCATACAGCACGCTGGAATTAAAACGCCATTAAAAATCTTTATGAGCAAACGTGTCCCCTCGCATTGGGAGTTCTGTGGAGAATCGGATATGTGTGTTTAGACGTAGGTCGGATGTCCAGATATCAGATATTTATCTGATTTAAAACCACATTTGAAAACGGCTCAGATCGGATACGAAAAAAATCGGATCTCGTTCGGAGTTTTGTGTTTACACGTGTGCATCAATTCCGATCTGTGTCAGGTGTGGGCAAAAGATCGGATTTTTTCTGCCAGTGTAAACGCAGCCAAAGTCTTTTTTTTTTCAGAACTAAATAAAGAAAAGATTCAGGTTCTGAGATTCTTAGCAACAGCCATGCTAACGGATAGCATCGGGATGCTAACAGATAACTTTCTCCAAGTATATTATCTCAGACAACTTCTAACATAACATTTCATTACATACTACACCACAACATGATGTAACTACCCAGTCACAGCAGGCTGTTAGTCAACCAGCTTTTCTTGAACAAATGCAGCAGATCTGTAAATTGTGTAAACATGCTTGAGGGCAAACTCTCTCTAAATGGCTCACACTTCGAAATCATTTGATCACCAAGGTCAGGCCGAAATCTTTACCTAAAATTTATTGAATTAATCAGTCAACAGGAGAATCGGAAAAACAACAACAACAACAAAAAACAGAGCACCAGATTGGAAATTTGAGGAGACAAATAGGATCTGAATGATGCCATGCATTATTGTGTCATCTCCATAGGCATCTAATGGCTGTATCGCATTAATAAAGTGGAGAACGTTATACTGTAACAGATGGTGAGACTACATCAGCGGCTCAGGAGCTATTTATTAAATGCGTTATTAATTATTTTCAACATGATGAGCTTCACGGCTCCTTCTGGCCTGGGTGAAGGCAAGAGTGTGCCGTTTGCTTTTTTTCCAGATAGATGACTGCCCACCTTCGCTAGAATCGAAACCGCTCTGGTTGCTTAAACTGCATGGAAGGAAGCCATGATCTAACTACATCCTATTTTTAAAAATAACTAACAATTAAACTCGCCTTATTTAATAAAACCTAAGCAGGCTATGAATATGTCTGTGATTTATGGCTATGCTTGACAAACCCGACACTTCACTTCGCAGTAAAGATAACAATCTGTGACAGAACTCTTGCTTTCCAGCTGAGCCTTTTGCTGTGGGTCTCAAGGCTATCACCCTTCATCCCATCCCAGTGGGACGCAGGTGCGAGCTGGTAGAGTAGGACGCGGCGCGCACACCCACCTTTCCCCCAAGCCTCTCCTCTTCGCTCATTGCAGGCCCTCTGTAGGCCTGGGATGCCAGCTGGAGGTGACAGTTTCCTCACCTGCCACAGGCGGCCCGCCACCTGCCAACACTCACCCTGTTCCCCCACACAGGTGGCGGGGGACAGCGGAGTCACGACTCCATGCCGCCCAGCCTGTCTCCCCACCTCCCGCCCTCCTCCCGTAACCCCCACCCGTCTGGGTTCACGCTCCACCACCCACACTGCAAAACTCTATCTCCCGCAAACACCTTGCACACTATCTCCAGTCTCATTTGATGATTTATAGAGGCCAGGCCTCTTTGCCTTTCAGCCTAGGCGTGGCATGTGTTGGCCCCGGGACAAATGAACATGGTATTCATTTTTTATTCGGTCAAAATGAGAGGGAAAAATGCGCTTCTTGATTTAACACGCCGGAGGAACCTCCATTATCTGCCGCGCTCGTGAAGGTACAGCCGCATCCCAAAAACAAATGAGGAGGAAATGGTTCCAGTGCCTATGTTCAGATCTATTAGCATGGCGCTACAATGCATAATGTTACTGTCATGGCCCTATTGAAGTGAAAAAGGGAGTTTTCAAATCCGTAACCAGAGTAAAATAGTCGTGGGCCTAAATCTGAATGTTTTACAACACCATGTAAATAATATATCAGGTACAAATTGTGCTGCCAAGCCACTTTGAAGTAATTATCCTAATAAGTGTATCCGGATATTTGAAGTGCACTTCTTAGTGTTGGAATTTTCAGTATGAACACACTACACTCAATATTTATACCACAAAACAGCATAAAATAGTGCATAAGTACACAAACTGGGATGCATCTGAGTGGTTTATTAGCATGGCATTTAGAAAATCAAGTAATGGTCTCAATTTTGTTATCACAGTTGAATGCCCATGAAGCAAAGATCCAGGTTGCGCTATCTGAGCAACAGCCATGCTAGTGATGTTAACAAATACCTTTCACAAGTATATTAGAACTCCCAGATAAAACAAACTTTATTTTCCTAGAGAAACAAATGTTTCTCTGCTGAAAAAAAACAGCTAAAACCAGCCTAAGCTGGTTGTAGCTGGTCATCCAGCCTGGTCATAGCTGGTCAACAGGCTGGTTTTAGAGGGGTTTTAATCACTTCCCACATGAAAAAATACTACAGTAATTTATAGTAAATAAATTACTGTAGTATTTATTTTTGAACCATACTATAGTAAAGTATTTGAATTAATTTGTTGTGGTAATTCTATAGTTGCTGTGGTAATATAACAACTATAGTAATATAAACAAATTACTTTACCCAATACTGTACTAAGTTTTCTACAACTATAGAGTATATTATACCACAATACACTACAGTTTAACTAAAGTATACTACAGTATTTATTACAGTTTATCAGTTCACTATAGTTAATACTACAGTATGCTGTAGCATTCATTAACAAAGTGTTGTAAATACTATAATATATATAATATGATACCCTTTACTATAGTATTTTTTCATGTGGGTTCTTTAGCTGGTCAGGCTGGAAGACCAGCTGGAACAACCAGCTAAAAACCAGCTACTTCCAGCTTAAATTAGCTAAGACCCACCAACCAGCTTAGGCTGGTTTTAGCCGAGTTTTTTTCAGCAGGGTTTTCATACTTTTGAGGATGAATGCTCTAGCCGAGCAATAGCCATGCTAATGGAAAGCAACAAGATGCTAACATAACTTTCTCTGAGTATATTAGATTTCAAACAACTTCTAGAAAAAAACATTTTAGTACATTTTACAGCACAACATAGAACCTCCATTATCTGCCACACTCGTAAAGGTAGCGTAGCATCCAAAAAAAATGCGGAAATGGTTCCAGAGCTGATATGCTATCTATTAGCATGGCTCTACAATGCATAATGTTAACGCCATGGCCTCTTTGTGTGCAAAAAGAGAATTCTGCAATCTGTAAAATAGTTGTAGGCTTAAATGTGAATGTTTTACAACACCCTGTAAATGATAAATCGGGTACAAATTGTGCTGCCAGGCCACTTTGAAGTAATTATCCTCCCCTATGTAGACATAAATAAATAAAAAATAGGTCTACTAGGATGAATGGCCAAATGAATAAATATGTAGCCGCACAATGCCCTTATAAACGTTGCACTGGCATCATCCTGTCACCCACGCCAGGATTTATTAATGGATTTATTGAGGAGGGAACGCCAGCTTTTCATACATTTATTGTGTTTGATGGAAACGTCTGAAACGAGTTGACAACAAAAAGCGGTAAGCAAAGCTGGACGGCTAAGTGCGTATCAGTGAAGATGTCACATTTTCAAGAACTCTTCTTTACCGTTGCAATCTAAAAGGCTTTCATTGCAGAGCTTTGAAATGTGGATTCGAAAGCCCTGATGGAATACAGTATTTAAAAGGAATGCTTTGATTTCCTATTAATCCAATGAGACCACGACTACTGTACTTTTTGAATTCATTTCCAATCCGCCACCTGTGTAGATGCTGACGCTGCTGTCAGTTTGTTTTAACAGATCAAAGCTACTCACAAACAGCTAGAATCTTTTGTAGTGAATCATGAAGTTGTCATATTTTTAAGCAGGATTTGTGTTTTGTGGCTCTTTTTTCCCTTCCTTCCCCATTGTGAGCTGTATTCTGAACTATGTTTGAACCCCCCTGTGGGAAGGCCATAGCCCAATGGATCGTTAGCTGTCTGACCCACCCAGGGCGTAGCGTGGGGTGAAAAAGAACAAAATGTAGGAAAGGAGAGATAGAGAGCTTTACGTCCTTTGTAAGCACCCCAGTAATCCTCTGTTTCTTTGATTTTTTGGGTTTTTTTTTTTTTTACAGTGAAGTGACAGTAAAGACATTTATAATGTTACAAAACCATTTTTATTTCACATAAATGCTGTACTTTTGAACTGTTTATTTATCGAAGAATCCTGAAAAAAAAGCATAAAGGCTTTCACAAAAATATTAAGCAGCACAACTGTTTTCAAAACTGATAACAATAAGAAATGTTTCTTAAGCACAAAATCAGCATGTTAAAGTGATTTCTAAAGTATCAGGTGGCACTGAACACTAACTTTTTTACTATTGTGTAAACCGCTACTTTAAATAGTAATAATTTTTACAAACTTTATTAAATTCTGAATGTTAGAGTGTGCTACCAAGATCTCTATTCTTCTGATGTGTGCAACCTAAAAAAATTGACCTTTTTTTGTGACAGTTAGGAGGTCAAATGTATGTAAACAAGCCATTTTTAAGATGCTGAACACAAACTTAGCCCAAGGTGGTTTACTGACCTCAAAGAGTCGACAATATTGTGTTTACATGTTAGGCCACCAAGTGCCAAAATCTAGCCTAGCCAGCTAACCACTTTAGGCTTTTTTTTCTCTCTTTCAGAAGCATTATCAGATGTTTATACACAAATATGGCACTTTTATAGAATGCGATGCTTTCCAGATCAACTCATCCACAGATATCACAGCAATGAATGTGTGCCAGGCTGTGACCTAAACAGATACAGATTTAGCATTTGCTTCTCTTTCCCTCCCATAAACATAGCATAGTTTCTCGTGTTCGTTTCTTCACGGCATACAGTTTTTCAGTAGCTCTTTCAAGTAAACACTGGTCTTGAAATATTCATGAATTACTAACAGATGTCTCTTGGCCTGGTTTACTGAGCATACTATGCTAAATAAGTAAATACAATTAGCTGTTTTACTCTGAGTTTCAATTCAAAGCCGTAGATCTAATTTGGTAGGCTAGTTTTGCTTCGAGTACAGCTCTTAGGGCTATCAGAAAACTTTTCTCTGTTTTTTCCCTCCTCCATACAGAACTAATGTTAGCCTCCAGCCTGCTAATGTGCTGCTAGGGAGCAGTGAAGCACTTCCAAGCTCTCGACTATTCATGCCGTGCAACCATGCTTATCAAAACCTGGCCTCCCAAATCAGCCAAGATTTCTGTTATTCCGAATGCCTCAGGGCCTTCAGTCATTTGCTTTGCGCATAAAATTCAGCATCTGTTTATGGATACGTCATGTCCCTCTTGAATGTAACACCAATGGATTCTGTTTGGTTTTTCTAATTATTTTTCTCTTATAGGCAAATTTGCAATATTACACACTTACTTCTCCACCTAAAACCCTACCATCCTGGTCATTTCTATTTCTATTGATGGAAGTTTAGTGAATTTAGTACCTGCCGTACCTAGCAGCATGGAGGCTGTTGTGGTGCAACTCAAACGCCGGGCTCCAGGCCAAACTTTCCTTAAACATGACAGCTCATCCCCCGGTGAGGACAGACCTGCTGCTGCCATTCCACTTCTATTACCAGGAGAGTCACACTGCACACACGGATGAAGACATGAAAACCATTTTACGGCAGACCGGGGCCAAACATGTGTGCCATGGCCCACTGGCTGCCATGTTGCTTTTAAACCCACAAGTGAGCAAAGCATGCATGCACGCCAAGTCAGCAGTAATAGATGCTTGCGGTCTCAAAGGAACACACAAAAAAATAAAAAAATCTGTGTGCACTGACTGGCAAATAGAAGACTGCCAATTAAATTCTCAGACTACCAATGAAATGCTTTTAATTTGTATTCTTTTATAATTGAAAATTAAATGTTTCAATACCAAATATATTATTAGCAAATTATTGAAATGAGAAAAATGTTCACACACATTTCAATTTAAATAGGGCTGAGGAGCAAATAAAAAATTTAAACCAATTAATCAAAGTTTTTTTGTGATTAACCATGATTAATGATGTTAGATGTGAACCAGAGGATGAAGGGTACATAATTAGCATGAACATATAGCGCTAACCACAGGAAGTGGAAAAACGAATGCTGCAGTAATCGTGTTATTTATTTTCAACATGTTTAACAAACAGGTCTCAAATAGATCAAATAAAATAAGGCATCATCTTTCCAAGCACTAATTTTACAACTCTATTTGTCACAAAAAAAAAAATAATGATAATAAATTTATATAAAACAAACAAATATATATATATATATATATATATATAATTAAAGATATATATTCAGTCAAACCAAAATTTATTCAGACACCTTCAACATTTCTCACATTATCACAATTTATTCGCTATAGTTTAGAAGGCGTTAATACAATATGATAAGAGCTCGGAGTTAAACTGTGTCGAAAACAAATTCATCTTGATAATCGCAAATGAATTACAGTCAAGCTAAAATTTATTCAGACACCTTCAAAATTTCTCACATTATCACAGTTTATTCGCTATAGTTTAGAAAACGGTAATACAATATGACAAAAACTCAAGAGTTAAACTGTGTGAGAACAAATTCATCTTGATAATGTCAGATAACTTTGATAGAAAGGTATGTAACAAAACATGGTCAGGTCAAAGTACCAAATCAAATTTTTGGTCCCAAATTTTTATCAATTTTATCTGTAGTCCACTGTATGAAGAATTTTTGGATATAATATGTCACAGTTTACTTTATTTTGCTATCCTCACTTACATAAATGAACTATAGTGTCCTACACCCACTAGTAAAAAATATCAAAAATTATATGTGGTGTCTGAATAATTTTTTTGACTGTATATAAAATTATATGAATATATATAATTAAAGAATTTACAAAGAGGATATACATTAACACTTTAATTTCCAGTGTCTCTACTGAACAGCAGAAATATACAGCTGGCTGCCATCTTGATGTAGAACTTTCTAGTGACCTCTGTGCTCCAAGCAAAAAGAAAAAGGACCGATGAATGGAAAAAACAGGTAAGGCCCTGAAAGAAGAGAGAGAAAAAAAAAGTGAGAGACAAGGTCTGACTGAAAATGAAGCTTCACATAAGAGAGAAAGTATGACACAGATGGTGGAGGGTGAGAGAGAGAGAGACAGGAGGACAAAGAGAGGACCGACGAAGGCCAGGAAAGAAGAAGCAGTAAGCATTGAAAGGAAGAAAATGAAAGGAAGGTGGACCGAGAGGACTGAGGGAAGGACAGCGAAAGCTAACGGCAAAGGGAAAAGTCAGATGAAGAGGGTGAGAGGGGATGTGAGAAAAGAGAACTCGGCAAAGCAAGAAGAACTGGAGGGTCTTGCTGGGTAGAGATCCCTCTCTGGAACACAGTCCTTCCCTGTCAACCCCCCACACTCAGTCTTCTGCTTCACAGGTAATTAAATGGATTTCCTGTCTTGTACTCAGCGAGAGAACATGACCCAGCACTCTGCGAGAGCGTGTCGAAAGGCACTCCGGGGCTGCTCTTTGTGCCATCTGCATCCTTGTGTCCGAGCAAGGCCCTAAGCAAACAAGAGCTGTGCTGGGACTCGGAGGGCAGGGACGCATGCCTCAACACACTGGAGCCAAACAGGGAAGGAGCCACTGAGCCCTGGCCTTTATGGACACTACCTGCCCTACTTCTGAGGGAGGAAGGGAAGGAGGTATGATGGTGAGACAGGGTTCTTCTTGGGTAGTTGTTGAGTAAACAGGTGATCATCTGTGCCAAGTCCTTGTTAACCACAGAAGACAACCATTTTGAACATCTAACTAGGCTTCAGGACTAGAAGATTTCAGGGTCAAATGTGGGTAACTGTCAACAGAAACATTTAAAGTCAACTTGAAATGGCGTTCTTGATCCATTTTGCATTGCAGGCTGCATGAAACAACAGCGTGACCAATGGAGTCTGAATCTGAAACAAAAGAGTCTTTTAAAACAATTCTTTTTGGTGAGTCAAAAACATATGGCAAATTATTCTTATGAACTGATCCTTTACATGAATCATCCAAAAGACTCATGAACTTAGGATATTAGGTATACTGATAAAGGTAAAGGTTTAAAAATCATTCTACATTTAAAAGAACAGGGTAGTCCACACCACAACTATTTAAATATCGGCAAAGAACAACATTACAATCACTTTTAGTGAGCTATTTTTTTCTAGCTGATAAACAATAAAAACATTTATGGTTAATCAGGTCAGTTATTACTTCAAATGATGGATTATTTTCATAAAATACATAAAAAAAAAATTAGAATAACAGTTTGAACAAAGCTTACTTTTTTAGTACGTTGATCATTGTATCTGTTAAATAAATAGCAATTGCATACCTGGCCAAGCTGTTAATAAAAAAAAAAAAAAAAAAAAGAGGGGGAGAAAAAATAATAATATTAATAATATTTTAAAAATATTATAGAGTAAAAATTTATACATAGCTCCCTCTATTATTTACAGCAATAGCTAAGAGATCATTTCTTTAGAGCTAAAGCCTTTAAATTACATGCTTTCAAGGCATCCTTCTATAATGAAAAAAAAAAGTAATATAACTAACTTTGAGTCAAAAAAAATATTATTAAACATTACTGAATCAACCTAAATACATTATACCAACAAAACTAATGTTTAGGGGTTAAATTATGTAGAAATGGCAGGTTACCACTTTTTACAGTGTACAGTACTTTACCAAAAATTCTTGAGATGAATATTTTTTTCATACATAAACAAACTGGACACTATAACTAAAATATGCCCAAAATGAAATGGAATCAAATCAGAACTGAACCAAAAGCTTTTGCATTGGAATCAACTGGGACTGTCTATTAAGAAAGTAAATAAGATCAATTCTGTTGACCATGCCACCTTGGCATTCTTACAGTTTCTGCAAAAACATGCGTTCATAACCTTCACAAACTTGAAGTAATTCTCCTCTTGTCCCCCATTTTGCATTCTGAGCATTTGCCCAGAACATAACAGACCCGTCAAGCGACTGTGAGAAACAACCACAATTACAATGCCAGAGGTGGTGCTTGCAATTTCACAGCCCTAACAAGTTTACCATCAAGTAGCAATCTCAATCACTGCTCAGGTTCCTGTATTCATTAAGGGCCAGTTCCAAATGTGAGCCACTATATTGAAGGAAATGCCGAGCAGCGGCTGATTGGCCCATACTGAGGGAGGGGCTGTGTTGCCAGATTGTGGGTAAATAGACATTGGAGACTGCTGCCACACACGCTTGGAATTTCTATGGGGGAACAAAACATATGCAAATGAGGACCTTGACCCGAATCAAATCCCCGACCTGTTCGTTAATTGCAAATTACAGACTGCGGCACCCCAATCAGTGGCCTTTTTGCGTAAGATTCTCGACTCATTCTTCGCTCACATTGGAAAATAAAAGAGATGAACATTCTGCCATCAAGCATGGGATTTGTTATTCACGATGGTGGTGATTAGAAAGGGTTTGGCCCTGGCCGGTGGTCTGAAATATTGAAACAGGGGTGGCAGAGGCTTATGATACTGGCACCGACCACAGACTAAAGCTCTATGGAAAAAAAATGGAGCATTACAAAGGCGTGAAGTGTCTAGTCAGGGATTACAGCAAGTGTATGGAGTGGGATTTGCTATCATCATCAATCCCATAGGGGTCAAGGTTTGGCTGATTAGCATGGCCCTGTTAGCCTTTGCTAAATACACCATCTGGACCAAAAAGCATCTTTTCCCATTGACAGCGGAATCAAAATTAGTTGTGAAGCAGTTTTGCAAGCAACAAAGTGTATATTTCATTTTATTATAGAAGATGTTTGTCAGAACCTCATTGATTTTGGAGAGTTCTTAAAAGCATTAAAATGCCACAGCTCATAAGGATGCAAAAATATAAAAATTCTAGCTGAATGTAATGGAATTAAATCAGAATCAAAATGAGAGTCTGTGAATCAGAATCAATTAGGAATGTGTATTAAACATTTTCTGTCAACATTTTTTCACACTCATGTCCTTCCAAACCGATAAGACTTTGGTTATTCTTCAAAACACAAATTAAGATATTTTTAATGAAATGTGAGACATTTCTATCCCTCCATAGGAGTGAGAGGTTTCTGTCTCGGTAACCGAAACCTGGAAGATCCAAAAAGATCATAAAGGTGTGATCAAATGAATTCATATAATTTATATAAAAATCAAGTATAAATCAAGTCTTGGAAAAGATACAATCATTTTATAAGATGAAGAAATTTAATTACGCGTTTACTCACATATAAACACACCTACATACAGATGTGGCCATTAAGAATGCACATTTTTTCCCAAGGCATACCGCAATTCATCCCGCAGAATGCCGCTGAATCCTGTCAGCATGTTTTTTTGTTTTTTTTACAATTTAAATCACATATGGTAAACTGGGAGGTTTCATTAAAATAATCTTAATTTGTGTTTCAAAGATTATCCAAAGTTTTATGGGTTTGAAGCAACATGAACATGAGTAAATGATGACTGATGGTGAATCATTTTTGGGTGAACTATCCCTTTAAGTAAGAAAGAAAGAAAGAAAGAAAGAAAGAAAGAATGAATATTATATACATTTTTATGTAATTCCAGATGATAAGATAAATGAATAGCTGTTTACGTAACCAATAATGGATAAATAGAAAATATTAAAAATAATTTTTTATTTATTTATTTAGTCTAAATACAATAAAAAATAAAATACTAAAAAGCCACATATGTATTTTAGGCATCATCACTTTGTATAGTATGAAAAAAAAAAAAGTTGATATTCATTTTGGGATTTGCTTAAAATTACATTTAACAAAGTTTTTAAATTATTTTACAAAATTAACATTATGTGAGCAGTAAGTGATGGCAGGGAAATGAGCATGCACTATTATATATCCAATACTGACAGATGGATTACAAAAGGGAAGAAAAACTCTTATATTTTCCAACAACCAATATGCTACTGATATATTGTGCATCGCTAAGTCAATAGTGACAGGTTCATGTGTTCTTGTAGTGCCATCAGTACTAGCATGACATTATTTTCCTGCGGTTAGAGTGATTAGTCACATTTACATGAGCAAAGATGGCATACTTCAAATCCCATACTTCCAGAACATCCTTCTCCATAAGAAAGGGAAAGTTAACAGATAGCTTTCTCCAGATACAACAGATCTCCTTGATCCATCCCTGTCACTCTTCCAATAGCAACCTGATGTCACATTAAAGCATTAAAAACGGGAGAACACCACAATCTACTCGGTCATAAATATTACATGACAGGCTGGGAAGCGTCAGTTTGTTAAATGCAAATCGCCCTGACACTGCTTGTATATCCATCACTGCTTTATCAAGCCCCTGTAGGCCTTAACGAGGCAAATGAGCTCGCATTGATATTTTTCCCTTTCATACCGCAGCTGTTTCTGCTTTTATGCATGTTCTAAACATTTTCTTTGTCACACCTCCCCCTTTCTCTCTCTCTCTGCCTATCTAACAGGATGTTTCTTAAATGATTTTCTTTTGAGGTTTCACATTAGAGAATGTTCCCCGTGGCACTGTTTCCCACGGATACTAAGAAAGCTTTCTTAAAATGGTGCACGAGTACACAGTTTCCAAGTTGTGCACCCAGCTAGCACGCATGCTCACGCTCACACCATTCTCAGTTGCACACACCCACATCCACCCACTCATACACAAACACACTCTTGAGAAGGCAGAGCTGTGAATGAAGCGATATTGTAACCTTAACCTATGCAGCACTTCCCCTCTGTGAGTTCAGCCAATGAATTATCCTCTCAACTAAATCCTGTTTAGAGGATAATCCTTTTCCCATCATCTGGACAGACACTTTCTGTAATGAAATGCCCTGAGGGTGTCCCTGTCAGTTGCCTCTTTGCCCCACTCTGTCACATCTCCCATCAGAAGAAGGTGGAGATCTCCACACACTTTCACACACACTTCTAGTTCCACTACACATACACACACACTCTTACCTCAGTCGTATTACAGAGACAATTGCCCCACAGCCTTTCCTATTGTAGAAGAACACCATCCACTCACTTCCTCTGGTTTACATCCTCCTTACTCTTGGAGAAGAACAGGCCTTTAGATTTAAAGGGGTAGTACACACCCCAAAATAAATATTCTGCTAAAATGGCATCAGTTATTATACTGAGGCTTTCAAAGAAGACACAAAAGTACAAAAAAAAAAAAAAAATTATATATATGTATATATATAAAATTTATGGTAAAAAAAAATGACTGCCATAGATCAAATTAATTAATTAATTAAATTAAAAAATAAATTAAAAAAGATAGCATTATTTTAGATTTACTTAAACTTACAGTAAATTTACAGTTAAAAAGCATTTTATTAACCGATTTAAAGTACCATTTAATGTTTCACTCTAAATTTATGATTCGCATTATGAAAGTAACATTGGCTGAGAACGCCGGCTTTAGGTTAAAATACATACATAAGAGGAGGCATTGCAGTTTACATAATCTATCATACAGTCTTAAAAATGAAGGTTCTTTATTGGCGTCTGTTGTTCCATGAAGAACCTTTAACGTCCTTTAACATCCATTCCATTTCACGGAAGGTCCTTATAGTGGAAAACATTTTTTTTTTTTTTTCCAGATTATTAAAATGTTCTATTTAAAAAAAAAAAAAGGCCATTCACTGAAAGGTTCTTTTAGGAACCCAAAACGGTTCTTCACTGGCATCACTGTGAAAACCCACTTTTGGAGCCATTAAAGTGTTGATGCTCAACTGCATAGCTTAGTTTCTACAATCTGCTCTAGCGTCCAGTGTGATGGACTCAGAAATATCATTGTGACAGTGTATCCAGGAAATGTGATCTAGAGAAGAGAGAGTAAATATTTCTCCAAATGTCTTGCCACAATGGAACAAGCTGTACTCTGACAATGGCAGGCTGACATTATGAGACTTGCTGCGGGCAAAAGTGCCGAGTGGAGGCCTATCCGTGTCTGTGTGTGGACTGGGGTGGCCACAGGGTGTCGGATCTGAGATTTGATGGTGTGATAAAAAGCCCAAGGTGAAGGCTGCTGCCACTTCAATCTGCCATAACATCATCTGGCCAGTCGCTTTCCCGCTGCACTGAAAGCCTGTAAAGGCTTTACACGGCCTCAGATTTTCACTCTCACTCCCACTGAGAAATTCACCACATGCTCTTTTGTTCTCACGTTATATGTCTATATATCTATCTCTATAGATAAATCTACAATTGTATTCATACCTCTATATCTGCTGTATTAAACCATGCATTAACTAACAACGAACACCACAAATTCAATCATTTTTCTTAATGTTAGTTATAAAAATGCCACTGTTCGTTGTCAGTTCTCGTTAGCGGCAGTTCAGTTTAATATTAACAGATACATTTTTTGATTTTACTAATGTATTGGTAAATGTTTTAAGTTACATTAAGATTAGTAAATATTTTAGATGTATTTTTCATTGTTAGTTCATGTTAACTAATGTAGTCAAGTAATGTTAACAAATGAAACCTTGCTGTAAATTGTCATCTATATTTTCTTCTATAAAGAGACCCCAAAAATATTTAGTCACATTTAAAAATGTGCTATATTACTTAAAATATAAGTGTATATTACTAAAATATTACTAAAAAAATAAATATGACTTGTATGCATGCCTTTATATTATATAACAAAATATTAAAATCTAAAAATATTTGAAACTGTTTAAATATGTCATAAGTATAAATATATAATGCAAAGACACTCATACATTTGTGTGTGCGTGTGGCATAAGTAAAATTTTTGGGACCACTGTAAATTGATATAGATATAGATATAGATATAGATATATATTTGGTCACTTTTGTACACTGAAATCACACTTTTTTTTTCTTTTTTTTTTTAAATATAAAATATAATTACATTTGAAAATAATATTTATATATATATATATATATATATATATATATATATATATATATATATATATATATATATATTTTTTTTTTTTTTTTAGAAACTTTAAAACCTTTATAATATTTAATTATATATATGCAAAGAGATTCATACATTTATGTGGCTTAAGTGGTCAAAAATATTTCGGGAGCACTGTGTAGATTCAAATTTAGATTTTATATAAAATTATATTTAATTCTTTAAAATCTTCTTAAAAAAAATGTACTTTCAAAAAAGTGTAAAATTAATTTAAAAATAACTAATACATTTTTTAAAAATGAAATTTATTATTTTGAAAAAAATAAAATAAATGCTATATATAAAATAAATACCACATTTTAAACACACACACACCAAACCACAAAGAACTGTACTAGACAAACTATTTCCTCCTTTTTAATTTTTTTTGGGGGGTATTTTATTTTGTTTTTCATTTATTTTATTTTATTTTTTATTTTTTGGCTATTTGCCCTTTGACGGTGCTGTCTGCTAGCTTGGCATAACGCAATTCAGCTCAGGCATCATAAAACAGTATCCGTAATTTTAATCTGCTTCACAAAGTCAAGGTAAATATCACGGCAGAGGATTTGCCTCCATGAGACAGTAACCTGTCAGGTAGCTTTGGTGTCCCCTAACCCTGGTCTACTGCTCAAACCAAACTCATCTCCCTCATTGCCCCTAATTTCACTGGGTCAGGGGACCGATAGTGATGGGTGCCATCAGGCGGAGAGCTGAGACCACATTGACGTACGGGACGTGAGGAAGAAGTGTAGTCAGAAGCCAGACACAGAGTTAGACTCATACAAAGAAAGCCAGCAAATATGAGAGCGAACAAGAACCAGTTTGAGAAACAGAAACATCGAGAAAGGAAGGAAATTAGAGAACGGGATAGAAACAGACAGATAGAATAGCTGTCAGGCCCTCAGGCTGTTCCATGCTTTCCTATAGTCTTCTCCTGGATTAGATGACTTTCATTCGTCGTGGTCCCCAGTGCCCTGAGCTTGGCAGCTGGTGCTGTCTCACCTGTCATCTCTACTAGTCACTGCTCAGATCTCTCCTGATCAGCTAATGTCAGTCCAATAACCACAGAAAGCTCGCTCTCACCGTATGCTAATATCATAGGCTAAAACGAGTTCTACAGAATCGGGCCGTGATTCACGTGTCAGCAGAGACAGTATAAGAAGGAGACGGACCACTTGTAGAAAAGTTAATGAGAGAAACTGCAACGCTCAATATGGCAGCTGTAGGAATGGAAGTCCCGCCTTTTAGTCAAAAGAACCAGTCAGCTTATTGGTAGAATTTTTTCCATTAGAACTGCACTGGATTGGGAAAAAAAAAATAAAAAATTGTAATATTATAATAATATTATATAATATTAATTAGGGGTGTTAACTAACGAGCTGTGGACACTGATGACTTGTCTTAGGTAAATTAAATGCTACGTCACATTTTGTTTACGAGCTGTTTTATTGATGTCTTTCCGTGGTTGAAACACCGTTTGAGCGATTACATGAGGCATGAGATGTTCATTCATGTTTATTTCGCGTTAAAAGTAATAGTAAATAGGAAGGGATGATCGCGCTCCACGCTATCGTTTGAACTGAGGCGTTTATACAGCGATCTGTTGCGCCACATCAAAGAGTGCCAAAACGTCATTTTGTGTGTGAATTTCCTGAAAAATAGACATAATTTGAAAGATGAGACTTTGTTTCTTATCAAAAGTAACAACATATAAAACTGTACGTTTCAAATGAAGTTCCACTCATTCGGTGGTTAAAACAATGCTGTAGGCTATTTGTTCGGTACACATGCGTACCGAATCGGAAGACCCGTACCGAAAATTTTAGGAATAATACGTGTACCATTACACCCCTAATATTAATACATAAAAAAAAAAAAAAATAGTATTTTGTGGAACCCAATATAATTTTTTTGATTCTTTGATGAATATAAAGTTTAATGAACAGCATTTATTTTAAATAAAAAAAAAAAAATCTTCTAACATTATAAATGTCTTTACTGTCACATTTGATCAATTTAATGCATTCTTGCTCATTTCTTTTTTTCTTTATACTAGAGTAATGAAAATTTAGCTTGGCAATTACAGGAATAAATTACATTTTAAAATATATATAAATAAAAACCAGTTATTTTAAATTGCAGTATTTCTGTTTCTACTGTTTTATTGATCAAATAAATGGAGCCTTGGTGAGCATGAAAGCCTCCATTCAAATATGTTTATATATGAATTTTACATATAAACTGTAATTATTCCAAACTTCTGACTGGTAGTATGTATATTTACATTTTTCTCTTTTTTTTTCAGGATAGTCTAGTTTTGGTGTAGAAAGCAAAAACTTTCACTCTTGATTCAGTCACTATTGTGGTTTATTATTAAAAAAAAAGACATGCCATATTCTGTTTATGCTAGAGGACTTACAAAAGCAAGCTCAGATTTTAGTTCTGGATATTAGACTTGCAGTGATGGTGTCAGAACAAGTGTTTATGCTGGTTGAAGGCAAGCAAAACCCAAAATAAAATGAGTTGCTTGGAGCAGTATTGCATGATAAAATGAATCTCTTCGCTTCGCCTTCGGTACGAACCAAAAAAAAAAAAAAGATATTGCTTGCTCCATTAGTGCCAATTTTTGAACTGATTTGACAGATGGAAGTCATATAAATGGAAGATCCATCAAGTATGTTTTTCCCTATTGTACAAAGTAATCAGATGGGACATCTGGCAGAATTTCCCCAGAGTGAGACTGTGCCCCCTAGTGGAAGAACACCTGCCCCATTTGTACAACACGGAACCATGTCTTCTGTCCTGTATACAGCTCACACACAGAGCAGCCCCTAAAACCCTAGCCGATTTATTACGCCAGGTTTTTTTTTTTTTTTTTTTTTTTTTTCCCCGAAGCATGACGAGCTCAAAGTGTGCTGCAATGCTGATGGCCGTTAAATGCGTGCCATTGAACTTGGGTTGTCCTCAGGCCAAGCCCTGGGCTGCGTTGATGACATTCTGCTGGGTAATTGCGAACATGACCATCACAAGGATATGTCTGCAGCAGTGATGATTACAGCAGCCACGCTGATGATGTCCTGAGTACTACCCTCAACCAGTGGGAGGTAGGTCGCTATGGCAATCTCCGAACATTTGGTCTCTATGGCAATGTTAAAACTCCAGGGAGTCGGTCTGGAGTCTGGAAAGGCTCTTTTGTTAGACGCGTTCGCTTGGGGAACAACATTAGAGGTGTCTGATCAGTGTGAGTTTATAATGTATTCCATTTGATTATGTTTCCAAGTCCCATCAGTACTTAACCTGTGAATGTATCTGCTCTTAATTAGCATGTGGCATTCCTGACGACAGCGGGCCTCTGTTTGTGCTTTGATACGACAGCCGGGATGACACCAAAGTCAAGACCCCCTTCCCGTCTCTCCAGAATGCTAATCCTTGAGATTTGCTATATTTTCTTTTAATTGGCATCATTAGCAAAATAGTCGACCTGACATCCAGACGGAAAATTGTGAACAGTAACGCCAAAATGGCTGGAAAGGAGAACACCCAGACCTTTAATTAGCTAAACAGCCATTTAAGACGAAAGAGAATCAAAGCTGGTCAGCGTTCGCCCTGATTCCCAGCCTCACATTACACCACGGTTATTAACCCTTATAGCTGCTCGCAGACAGACAATATCAGTTAGTTAAAGGTCTAATGGCTTTGTTTAATAATACAGCACAGTGCGGACTGAAAATTAAAGAACCTAAAATTTGCCTTTAGAGGATGCTATGATGGTATTAGAGTTAGATTTGAACCAAATTTCACTCTGTTGGTTTTTATATTCCATTTGTTCTCATTACAAGCATTAACAGTTATAAAATGAGTCTTAATTAATAGTATTTGCAAATGCAAGCATCACTATTGCTCTTACTTACAGTATTACTAGAATGTATTATTTAAAATATATATTTACTGGTAACAATTTAGTATAGGGACCAGTTCTCACTAAAAACTACTTGCTTATTTGCATGTCAATTATTAAAATATTGTCTGTTTATTAGTACTTATAAAGCACATATGGTCCCACTTTATATAAGGTGACCTTAACTATGTACTTACATTTAAGTTAATCATTTGATACAATGCACTTATGTACATACGTTTTTACATTGTACTTACATTAAAAAAAAACCCTGCATACAATTACATCTGTAATTAATTTCTGTAATTACATGTATAATTACACTGTTGACCCGTCCCTTACACCTTAACCCACCCTTAAACCAACCCATACCACCAAACTCATCACCAAAAGTATTTTGCAATACAATATGAACAATTACATTGTACTTATTTCTTAATGTAAATACATAGTTGTTAAGGCCACCTAATATAAAGTGGGGCCGCGCATATTCTGCATGACCAAAAGTCATAGTTAATGGTATGTTAATAGCAAGAATTGGACCTTAAAATAAAGTGTGACCATTTTACCTTATTTTTCTTTAAAAATATCTTGAGAATATATTTGAGAAGCAAAGTTTTGTACGTTTTTGAGAATATTCACTATGAATTTATATGTTTATTTATCTTATCCCATTGGAAAACTGATTTGCTCAGCACAAATCTCATGTAAATTCATAACTATTTTATGTTTTGGCGAATTGGTGGCTAATTCATATGAATCTGTATGCTCTCATTTGTATGTTTTTATACGATCTGCTTTCGCCCCAGTGACAGTTATGTTTAGCAGTTGACTCATGCTTCCTCTTTTTTTTCTAAAAAAAAAAAAAACCACACATTTAAAAAAAAAAATATAGAAGAAAAAATGTTTTCGTATGTTTCGTATAATTTTTATTCGTAACTTTAATTCACTTTAAATCAATTTTTAAATCATTTAAAAAAAATTAATTCCTCGCGTTTATTGTTGTGATTATTTTTATGATTATTTTAATTCCTTTATGTAAAAGCAATTTGAATTACCATTGTCTATGAAATGTGCTATATAAATAAACTTGCTTATGTTTCACATTGTTCAAATTCACACAAATTCACCACATTGTAAACTAGTAACATTTTCCTTTGACATCAGATGTATAACACAATCAGATGTACATCAGATGTATAACACAACAGTTAGATGTATAACACAAAAACCCAAAACTTAATATTTAAGAATTTATTAACATAAAATTTATTTTAAAAAATAATATCTTATGCAATTTTGCTTCTCAGGTAAAATGATTTTGTTAAAGATATTTTACCGGCAAACAAGACTTCTGCATGAGAATGATATCGCCAATATTTTTCAAAGCATTAAACAGACAGATTTTACTCAGCAGATGCTAAAACAGGTGAAAAAAATATAAAAAATACAGGAATGAGGCCTACAGATCACAGAGACTTGATGTTCTGTCTCAGTGCCTACCAAACCCCTAACAATCATTCACAACACCCAAACAACTGCATTAAAATACCCTAGTAATCACCCAGAATGCACTAGCAATGTCATTGAGGTGTAAGACTAAATTCAACATCATGCCAAGCACTACTAACATTCTCCAATGCAAAAATCTAGTTATCATCACCATTTATTTCAGTGACATCTCACAGTCCTCAAAATCAAACCTAAAATATTTGCAATTAGGCCACAGCAAAAACCAAAAAACATTTACCCACAGCAGCTACCCACAGAGTTGGATGATCTAGGGAAACAGCTGATGTTCTCATCTGCGGCATAATTCCGCGATGATGGCTGTAGTGATTTATACAGGGTTAATAACCTCCTTCTCTGAGGAGCATACGCTGAGATCCCTCTGATATATGGGACTCTGGTGCTGAGGAGACACATAGAAAGCCGGCATCAAGCCAGTGCATGCAATTAGGGTCAACCGCCACTTCCTCTTTCAAAAATCAAACCCATTTAACCCCTTAAATAACAGCGTCTATCAACTGCGACAGTTGCATACGATGACTTAACAATCTGCACTGTACTCTTTCCTGTCCTTTATCATCTTAGAGTGGTTAGTTACTGATTGACTGTGACATATGGGTCATATGCTGTCATGGACTATGCATATTGATGCTATGGAAGAGGAAGGAAGTAGAAACAGCAGTATATGGGCTAGACGAGCCCAGGGCAGGGTGACTGGCCCGCAAGCTGGGTGACAAGAAGTACAATGTCTCTGGATCCCTTTCTGAAGATCGTTAATGCTAAGCGCTTGTCAGGCCCTCCTGGCAAGGTTAGGAGAAGGCGGGTGCTATAAAATCTATCCCGCCACACTTTTACAAGTAACGTTTAGGAAGCTGCAGAGTCAATAACCTGGGGATTTAGGAAATGAAGTTGAGAAGCCAGCATTTTAAAAGGTCAATGGAGTAGTATTTAATGATTTCCTTATTAGTGTTATTTTTGAGGGCTTCTCATTTGGTATGCTGGTTATAACGTATGACTCTTGACAGGCAATGTCAAGCATTATGATTAGCTATGCTAGCTGCTCTATATTAGCTGAAGTACTGCAGACTGGTCAACTTGGATATAAGTCATAAGTTGAAGATTTTAATAGCAGAGGATTTAAGAGAACAGCATTTTTATGTTTTTGTGTATTTATTAAAAGATTTCTATGCTAAAAACTCGCTTGTTTACTTGCATAAGGGTTCTATGAAAATTGACAGCATGCTTTAAAAAAAAAAAGATACAAAACTAAGAAGTCTTAGCTAGTACAGTAGGATTCAGCCTTAGTTAACTAAAACTATTTTTGAAAAAGCAGAGATAAAATAACATTAAAAATGTAATAATTAGATGAAAACCTGTAACTTGGAACTTTTTTATTAAAAAAAAAAAGTGAAGATTTTGGCAACTAGCTCAAATAAATAAGTTTAAGCTCAAATACTAAAGTTACTAAAACTATAAATTAATAAGTATGTAGATTACTTTGTAGCTTCTTTTATGAAAGAAAAATCTCAAATAAGGTCTCTTCATTCATTCTACAGTGAGATTAAATGTAGTTTACAGTAAGTTCAGATGTTTCTCCTACCAAAAAGACCTTAACCTGACATATGTCTCCTTTAGAGTTTCAAAGAGATCTCACTAATGTCTCACATGCTCAGATTATGCCAAATTGAAAAGTCATAGTCAAATGTTTCTCATGCAATTACTCCAAAAAGAAATTACATCAACTATGTTTCATGAACATTACAGCTCTGTGCTGAACAACTGTCTCATCTGTGGCTATTTTTATAGAGCAGAAACAATGGCGACACCTAAATGATACCTAATTGAGAACTTCAAGTCTACTGAGCCATGAAAAAGCAATAAAAAAAATGTCTTCAGCTTGAAATGAAACAAAACAGATACATACATAGAGAGCCAATAACTCAAGTTTCTCCTGAAAGCTCGTGCTGTTTGTAATTATGTAACCTCCCAGTTGATTCAGATCCACATCAATGATTTAACTAATTCATTTTATCCGTTAATATTTATGCATTAATAGATAATGATTCATTAATGAAATGTCAGAACTGAACGCATGAACATTCTGACAGCTACTCTTTGAAAATTCAGACAGTATGAGGAGAGGTTTCAGAGGAACACGCTGCATAAGAATTTTGTAATTAACATGCTTTTCAAAGAACCTTCTAGCCATCACCACCATATTGGTGCTCTCTGTCTTTTCTTTCTCCGTTATTGCATTCCTTTACCTTGCTGTGGCTATGACATCCTTAAAAATGACTGCGGATGTGAGGCGTGCCTAATAAAGCATTTATCTTCATGATTTTTGTGATGTATGGACACTGAGATGGCTCATACTGTCAAATGGGATCTGCATCTCAGGACGTTTGGATTGTCATTCTGTTGCTCTAGATGCAGACCATGTATACTGGATAATGTATGCTCTCTGTCTTTGGAGGAAAGATGGCTTTTCCTCAAAAAGTTCAGCATTCAAGATGTACACCAGAGGTGTTCATATTTCTTAGTTTGACCCTTGATCCACGTTCAGGACCGCCTGCCAAAAACATTTCTTTTCTTCTGACAGCGAGGACGGGTAAAACAAATCTGCGCTGTTTTGTGAAAAGTAAGAGAAGCTTGGAGAACTAATGGGATCTTTTGAATACTTTTAAAATACTTTGGGGTTGCACAAATAGAGCAATGCTATAAGGGAAATAATTGGGTTGCTTTAGAGCGCAGGTCTATAGAAATTAAGCGTTTATGTGGGCCCACTCCTTCCACACTCATTAACGAGCTGACCTGACCCTCCAAAGTCAGGGGATGAAAAAAAATAAATAAAAAAAATACCAAATCATTAAATATCAAGATGGCTGGCATTAGCAAAATTGTCTATGTGTGTGAGTGTGTGTTGCAGGTATTTTCTTTCAGCTGAGTTTGCAGATATAAAGTCCTTCAGGGCAGGCTACCTCAGGATACAGCGGAAAAGTCTGTGGATGCTTCAGCCACACTTAAAAATGAATGAATGTCATATAGCATATAACAAAATATCAGACAATGGCATTTAAAAAAAAAAAAAAAAAACAATACAAACAAACGAAAAACTGTACAAGCACATTTGCACAGGTTGGAGGTTTTAAATGAGAAAATCTAAAACATAAGAATTATATTTTTTATACATATATTTAAAAATGTATATAAAAAAATGATCATGATTCATGAATAAAAATAAAAATTACGATACAAAAAAGGTTTAAAATTACACAAATATACAAAGTTTAAAAATATACAAAGATAATATAAAAAGTGTGTGTGTGTGTGTTAAAATAAAAATTTTAATTTAAATAAAAATTTAAATAAATATTTTTAAAAGGCTATATTTCAGCTTGTTGCCAATGCAAATATTTTTAGTTTAACGATGTACTAAAATAACTAAAAATAATAATAAATAAATAAAAATAATAATAAAAACTATACACAAAATATATACTTACATATAAACAAAAACTTCTAAAAATGAGACGAACACAACAAAATTACTCATACTAAAATCAAAATGAAAATAGAACATATAAAAACAAGAACGTTCAAAATATTCATAAAAACTATAATCTCAATGATACTAGAACAACAGTATTAAATAAACCAAAAGTATTTAGCGTAAAGTCCTCGCATGAGGAGAAACGACTAAAATCACCTTATTTGTTGAAATAACGTACAAAAAAAGTTCAGTTAAAATGTAAAAATTAGATGAAAATTTGAAAGATAATTCTGAAAAAAGCTTGTTATGCTCTGATTTTCAGATGCCACTTGGATTAATATTTAATTTTCTAACGCAACAAAAGTGATTTTTTAAAGTTGGGTTCAAACACAATTGTACAAACTGAAATTTCAGATAAAAGAAGCATTGAAGTCAAGCTTTGTTTGCTGACTGAAGCAATGTCTGAACTGTTCTTTAATCACTGCTTGGTTTGAGTGATTACGCCTGATTAAATGTGACATATATACACTACAGTATTTCCTTTTTGAGTGACACTCCATCGTACAAACGTTCACGCTCGAGTCTAGACGGCTGAGGGTTGCAGGCAGCGGTGAGATGCAGTAGAGAGAGTGTGGCGGCACGTACGCGCACAAACTTGTGTGTAGGGGAGTCTGACAGTGAGGAAGAGTGTAGTCATTTATAGTGTAGCGGCCACGTTCGCCTCCTCCGCTGCCGAGCACAGCCAAACAGCACTGAGCCTGCTGTAGCCTTGAGGGAGAGCACAGACAAGGACAGAACTGCTGCTGTAGCTGATGCATTAGTGGGGGAGATACATCTTGTTGCGCAGCATGGTAAATGACAAAATGATATCTCATCAGAGAGACAACCCGTGTGTGACTGTGTGTGTGTGTGTGTGCGAGAAAGAGAAGAACAGAAAGTCAGTTTGTTGATGAGAAGCCAGTCTCATTATACTTTCGTCATGTTTCACAGAATCACAGCTGGATGTTTTTGTCAGACTGAAAGATGTGGGTAATTTTTTTCCTATATGTTGTGGTCATAGCCAAAAGTTTGATTCACCAAAGTTTGGGTCTCAAATTTTGGTATAATATTTGCATATTTCTCTACTACAAAGTATAGTTTAATACTACTCATCCCTAAATGGTGTAAAGGGGTGTTTACATGACACCATTTTCAACTAAAAACTGAAAACTTTGTGCATTTTGGCAATTAATTTACACGACAATGGCATTTTGGGGGTCAGGAAAATCCAAACTTTTGAAAACAGGCTTCGAAGTGCACTTTTTTGAAAGAAAAAAAAAAATTATCGTAAACTATGAAATGTGACCCTGGACCACAAAACCAGTCATAAGGGCTTTCCGTTGATGTATGGTTTGTTAGGATAGGACAATATTTGGCCGAGATAGATACAACTATTTGAATATCTGGAATCTGAGGGTGCAAAAAAATCTAAATACTGAGAAAATTGCCTTCAAAGCTGTCCAAATGAAGTTCTTAGCAATGCATATTACTAATCAAAAATTAAGTTTTGATATATTTACAGTAGGAAATTTACAAAATATCTTCATGGAACATGATCTTTACTTAATATCCTAATGATTTTTGGCATAAAAGAAAAATCTATAATTTTGACCCATACAATGTATTTTTGGCTATTGCTACAAATATACCCCATCAACTTAAGACTGGTTTTGTGGTCCAGGGTCACAAATGTGAATTCGTCAAAACTGTGATGTCATGCGCATGCATATTACATGTTCAATCTATAAAAATATAGACTGCACAGGCACGTAGTGTTTCTGTTCAATGTAACATCGCCAACTACAGGCCTGGCATGCATAATACAGCATTTTTCGTTGCTTTCGGGATCTGTGTGAATCGAGTTCATTTTTAAATATACCCTTAATCATGTCATCTCATACTGGTATTTTGGGTTGTGATGTCACTACTGAAGTGTAAAAGACATTTGAAGTCAACATAAAATAGTACTTTAGAGAAGAAAAAGAAAAAGAAGAAGAAAAACATTGCCTTGTCTATTGTAAACAAGTGAATGCATTATTCCACAAAGAAATGCCTTTCAAACCATCCTTTTTGTTTTCCCCCAACCAAAGTCAGGCACTTGAGAGTCAACACAGAAACTAGCTGTGCCTCTGAAACAACTTTCCTTTTTGGGTGACATCATCAAGCCCTGTTCTTTTCCTACAACCTTTTGGTCACAAAGAGTCCACTTTTCCCAATCCAGCCTATTCTCGATGGATGAAGTGCCACCCTACATTGTTAATGGTTTATTATGCTGCTTCATGAAATACATCACAGAAAATAGAATTCACGGCATACTAGTAACTTCTAAAATAAAACTCACATTTTACAAGGTTGCAAACACTATTTCATATTAACTTTAAAGGCCTATAGACTCAAAGGAACAGCACAGATTGTGGGGTCTCAGCTTGAAAGAATGACATTCAGGTTTTGGACAGCATGAGATTATGGCCATCAACCAAACACTCAAGAGCAGCAAGAAACTTTAGAGAACGCTGATATGAAAAGTGTGAAGAGGCTTGAGAAGTGAATGTAATTTTCCAACTACTTGGCTTGGTAGACAAGAACCTACTTCAGCTGTGTATACCTGACAGAAGTAGCTAATTCAAAAGCCTTGATTCAGTTTGGAGAGGTTTGCAGGTCGACGGTTTAAATGCTTTGTTTTATTCCTACTTGCCGAGAGGACAGCTGATTCCAAATGCTGCGCAGAAAATAAGCCCAAACTTGATGTTATGTTTCAGTATTTGATTAAAATTATAAACATTATGAATGCAAATTAATGAGAGGAAAGCAAAGATTTAAGAAAGAGTGTTCGCAGTTGGTTTCTGCTTGGTCCAAACCCGAATTTCATTCACTCAGGCCCCTCTGGTTTCTTTTTAAAATGAACTATTTGACTTCAAACCACAGTATGTTTGCACCATCACCATGAGCAGCCATCTGAATCACAAAAATCACAAATGGGACACACTTTGTGGTTCTGAGACCTCATAGACAAAGAAACAAAGGACCACACATTCACATCAAGTGCACAATTTTGTACAGAAGCACTCATATTTTTGTCCCTGAGACATTTTGAAGATGCAGTTTCCAGCTCAGAAAACAGATTTCCAACGACCAACGAACCAAACTCTGACATCAAAAACCACTTATGTCTACACTATAGTGTGAAAACACCCCTAGACTTAATAAGGACTTTGTATTGAACCATTTGCAGAAAAGTTTCAACTAAACTTTGATTTGAATTTGGTGTGTTATGTAATATATAAAACAGTACTTTATATCTGAATGAACTTAAATGCAAATGAAATTCAGCCTATAGAATCTCCTCTGCACCAAGTCAAGAGGTGAAATAAGGGCACAGGCAGAGACCCAGCCACTGGTGCTGAGGAACAACGGCAGTCTGCTGCCAACAAAGTCCAAATAAAGCTTTTAATACGTTCACTATTGATCCTGTGCTGAAATAAACACAGTGTATTGGCAGGGCTAGAATCCTACTTTGAAGGGACTCCATAATGCAGCTAGTCAATGGTAAGCTGTCTGCAATCAATCCCAAATAACAGTTAATTACAGCTCACGTCCATTTTGAGGAAAGACTGATGGAAATAAGAGAGAGAAAGTCTCAAGGCAAATATAAAGCTGAAAGGGTTCTGAACAGAGAAAATGATGAAGAAAAAACAGTTTGAAAAGTTGATGAAAAATGCCTTACAAGGCTATCCCTCCATTAACCTCAGAGTACCAAACATACGAGTGTTTTATGAAGGCAAATCTATCAAGCAAACAAGTGGTTGGTCTGAGTTTAGCTAGTTAGCCCCTGTTGGTAATGATATAACTACTCCATTCTGTGGGTGTAACAAGTTTCTCACTTGACCGACATTTAAAAGTAGCCATCTGTGACTAAAACCATGAAACAGTTCAAAATACACACATATGACAGTGTTGCATGGACCTTTTAATAATGATATACGATTCATATATAACCCTAAATATTAAATATATATGCTTTGTCAGCAATTTGTGATGGAAATATATATAGAACAAAACTACGGTGGCCCAGTAGTGCACAACTTAATGGAAACAAGCCACAACACAACAAAATTAGCAAAACACAATTGTAATTATGAAATTAGCACAACACAATGCAAACAAGCCACAACACAAAAAAATTAGCACAACTCAAAGGAAACAAGCCACCCCAGTTGAAAAAAAAAAAACAGCATATGTGGGTTAGGTATGTTTTGAAGCATGGTTGCTGGTTTAAGCTGGTCATGTGCTGGTCCTAAGCAACTAGCTCCTGCTCAGGACCAGCACATGACCAGCTTAAACCTGCTCGTGACCAGCACTTGGCCAGCTAAGGACCAGCTTAAACCAGCTGCCATGATTCAAAACATACCTAACCAGAATATGCTGACAACACAGCAAAGTTAGCAAAGGAAAACAAAATTAGCCCAATGCATTGTGTTGAGGCAATTTCGTTAGGTTGTGGAGATTTCGTTGTGTTGTGCACTACAGGGCCACCGTACAAAATGCTTAAAAAACTTCAAACCAAAACCAAAATGATTGCTGTTACCCTTCTTATCAAGGTCATGGCCTTCTAGCATTAGCATTCAGAAAACTTTTCTATAAACTACAACATTTAAGTTCATTTTATGTGACGGGAATTGCTGTAACAAATCAAGCTCAAAAAAAACAGCAAATAATTAATGTTAAATGAGAGTACAACTTACTACCTGTTCAAAATGGCTGCTCTTCTTCTTCTTGGTTTTTAACGGTGGCTGGCAACCAACGTAAATAGGTGCATTACTGCCACCTTCTGCTCCAGAGTGTGGAACAGAGTTTTATATTCTATTTATCAATCCAGTCTCTCTATTAAAATCAAAGAAGACTTTACTATTTATTTCACTTGACCATTTTATTAAAACCTTAAAATTTAGATCCTGTATTCCATTTTTCCTCTTTCATGTTCATACTTCCTACATTCAAGAAATACATGAGGTATTGTTTCTTCAACATTACAGTGTTCACATAACCATTTGGATGTTTCCCTATTATTTTAAGTGTGCTGTTCACAATGGCTACTCTGAAGACTCAGTGATGTCACTTCCTCTTCATCATATCATTTAAAGGGGCAGGTCACTATTATTTTTAATTAAATAAGTGGTTTGAAGAGATTGTATAATTACTTTTTGAATTAATATAATTAAGCCTGTACACTTGTACTATGTGCCTCCTGACTAGCAACTCTACATGATATAAAAAAGACATCCAAACTTTGGGACACTTTATATATGTGAGAAAACTGCAGCCAACCGAGCTCAAGGAAATGTACCGAGATAAAATATTCGTGAAGTCTTTAAGTAACAAAAGAGGTATTACTTAGAAATGGCTGAGAATCAACTTAATAGTGTGTCAAATGTTTGAATGTTATCATCTGCCCATGATATATACACTTTCGGCTCGAGGGAGCAGAGCAAACTGCCCGTTTCATAGCACAAGCATTTCAGACTCCTCTGCTGATGGCAGCCTAATAGCATTTATGTTACCAGAAAGTGCAAAGCTCTTCTTTTTCCAGTTACATATCATTAATTTAAACAGTTTATACAGCTGCATATTTACTGAGGCAAGTAGGGGTAAGTGCCCCACTTAAGGTTCTGCCATATCCTGCTGTGTGGACGTTGAGTGAGTGTGAATGTGACCTGAAGTGCTCGCGTACAGCTCCGCACCGACTCCCCACCTGCAAACGACAGCCAAACCTTAGAGAAGCAAGACTGAGATGTACAGGTTTTTGTCTATGACTTGACGATAATGTCTTCTACAGTTAGTACAATCACTCATTTTAGACTATTTTAGACATTTCTGTTAACAAGAAGTTCTGATAAACTGTAACAGATTTGAGCCAAATTTGAAAATATCAATATTAATTTACATTTGCAATGCTACACATTCTGACTAGCGTACTGTAGCTTACTTCATGTTCCATGCAAATGTAATATCACTGTGGCACTGTTGGTTACCCAACATGCTTTGCGACTGGGGTCAAATCAGAGTTAGTTTGATCTGATTACTCACTAAGACTATACAAGTTTGTGAAACAGGATTAGGGGGTTATTTATAATTTGTGACATTACAAATTATGACTATACTGGTTGCCATTATACTGTTTACTATAGTATATGCTTGATATTGTGTTTTAGAGTAAAATAAATGCAGTCTTCTTAAAAAAAGAAGTGATTATGGATATTATGTTGATCTGTAAATATGAATATAGCTGATTAAATTAAAATACTTGATATGTTTGAGCCGATTAACATGCTGAATGAATTAATAATTTTTTGTTTAATTAAGGCAAGGTGAAAAAGCTGCAAAATTGAAAAATTAAGCATTCTTTAAATATGCCAAGACAAAAGAACACCCCAAAATTTAGTTGAAAAAATGAACACTTGAAGCCGTCTGTCACCGATCTGCTTCAGGTGGCCTCGCTTCGAACTAACGAACGAAGTAAGACTAATGTATCGAACCCGGTTTCCCTTCTTTCTTTATTTGCACATCTCTTTTTCTCTCTCCTGCGATGGCACACTAATAGATTTAGCAAAGATTGCATGGGCATTTATTACCACATGTAATTGAACGTGATGATTATCGTTGTTGTGTAATGTGATTTTAATGTGGCGTGATGGTTATGTATAAGCCCTAATGACTTGCCTCTGAGGGTTACAGCTCGCACGAAAAAAAGAGCGAAAAAAGAAAAAGAATTTGATTTAGATTTCCCCCCATTTTCACTTGACATATAAATAAAGGGGTTTAATTAAAGCTTTCCTTCGGCAGCTTGCTTTCGCAAATAATCGTCCGTTTTATGAGTTTCCTTTTGGAGATGAGGGAAGTGATTGATAGAAGTGTTGTCTTTTCGTATGCATGTGTGTTTGCGACTGTCTGCTGGCACAGTGCAGAGAGATCGCCGCGATTGAATTGCTGTATTTAAATCAGAATGAATCTATATTTTCTGATGTTCAGAGAAGCTGTGCGGTACAAGGCCAGAATACTCGTTTTCTCCTCATCACCTTTTGAAAGCGCACACTCCTACATATATTGCTCGACAAATGCCTGGCTTAACATAAACTTGTCCAAGGGGAGTCACGTGACGTGCTCATGAACCTAGTCGCACTTGAGTAGAGCCCCGTGCGTTTGGCCCCTTTTTGCAGATTTTTTTCATTTTATTTTAAGTTTTATTCATTAATAATACTTTCCCTGATGTCACACAATCAGAAACAGCAGGAGTTGTCTCCGTCGGCTTCTTCGATTAAGAAGAAATCCAAGCCACCGACCACGAGCGATATGGTGGACCAGATGGGCAACACTGTTACACACTTTGAGAACTGAGTTGACAGCGATGCGGAACGATTTCGCTTCTCACGTGTCAGTTGTTCAGTCACTATGCTCTAAATTGGATCTTCTTACAGGGGAGATGAGAGAACCAAAGAAAGTTGTCGCAGATCACGATAGGTGAGTAGCCGCGCTCGAGCAACAGGTTGTGGACTTACAGGATCGCAGTAATCTGCATCTGGTCAGATTGCTTGAAGGTTCCGAAAAGGACGACCCTATGGGCTTTTTGACAAGATCGCTACCGACGTGGCTCCCGTCTCTGGCGGGCAAAGAGATTGAAGTGGAGCGAGCACATCGCGTGTAAACAAGGCTCTCCTCAGATCGCACTAAACCACGGGTTTTCATCTTTAAACTGTTGCGGTACACAGACAGGGAGCTCATTCTGTGGGCCGCAAGACTTCATGCCCCGGTGAAAACATCCGACGGAGCAATGCTGTCTTTCTTTCCAGATTTTTCTCCGATCACTGCAAAAAGAAGAAGTGCATTTTCGTCAGTTAGGAGGTTATAGCTGTTATTTCTCTCTAGTTAAAAAAAGATAAAGATCTGACTTCCTGTTCTAGTTACTGGCCTCTTTCTTTGATCAAGTACTATCTTGTCGTCTAGAGAAATTTATGAATAGGATAGTTCATCATGACCAAACAGGATTCATTAAATCTCGCTCAGCTTCAGATAACTTACGCAGGTTATATCATATTATTAATTCAACGAATAGTTCGTCCTCCCCTTACGCAGTATTATCTCTAGATGCGATGAAAGCGATCGACCAGCTAGAATGGAACTATTTATGGGCGGTTCTACAGTATCTGGGTCTAGGATCGAGTTTCATAAATATGATAAAAGTTCTGTACGCCAATCCAGCAGCCACTGTTCTCACAGGTGCAGTTCACTCGAACCCATTCTTCATACATCGAGGTACTCGTCAGGGCTGCCCGCTTTCTCCTCTGTTATTTGCCCTATCCTTGGTACCCTTAGATAAAGCAGTCTGACAATCTGAAACTATTTCTCCCATAATTATACGGAATACTCATCATCATATTTCTTTGTTTGCTGACAATATCTTATTGTTTTTGGAGAAGCCGTCACATTCTATTCCTCATGTGTTGAATTTATTTGACCATTTTGGATCTCTCTCTGGGTTTAAAATTAATTGGAGTAAGTCATGTCTACTTCCCCTCAATTCTAAAATTGATTCCATGTCCCTTTCTATATTCTATTGGTTCAAAACTTTAAGTACTTGGGGATAGATGTTTTTACTTCCCTGCAGGAAATTGTCTCAAAAAACTATAGTAATATTCTAGCCAAAGTATCCGTAGATTTGGAAAATTGGTCTCGTCTTACTACTTCTTTTCAGGCTCATATATCGGTGATTAAAATGAATGTTCTCCCACCTATTAATTTCTTTTCTTCCATGATTCCTCTCGCTCCACCGGTTGGCTACTGGAACAAACTTGATGCATGTGTTTCACGGTATATATGGGATGGGAAACGTCCTCGTATTAAACTGACTACCTTACAACAATGTAGATTACATGGAGGTCTTTCTTTCCCCAATTTTAGATTGTATGCTCAAGCCTTTTCCCTCCGCCCTTTATCAGTTTGGTTTGATCCTGAGGAATAGTTTGAATTGAGGAATCTATTGTTTATCCCTATAAATTGAAGCATTTTGTTTTTTCAGGGGTTCCGCTTAGGGAGTGTGAATCTCGGTTTGGTCCCATTGTAACCCACCTCCTCTCCGCATGGAGGGATGTTGAAAGACGTTCACAACTAGTTACAATATGGCATAGGCATTCACCTATCTTCCACAATAATAATCTTTTGTAAGGTAGTACTCCATTTCATTGTCCGCAATAGACTCATAATAAAGTAAACACTCTGGGAGATATCTATGATGATAGTGGTTTAAAATCCTTCCAGAATCTAAAAAATTCAATATAATCTGCCAGGCACCTCCTTTTTTATGTATTTGCGCATTAGATCGGCCCTAGTATGGGGTGCCTTGGAACTCTCAACTGCCTGTTCACCCTTTGCACAAACTAATCCTTCTTTCTGAGGAATCTCCCTCCTCTGCTTCAGTCATCTATCTCTTTCTTCTTGAGCATTCATACAAACCTTTATCTATTACAACTGTTTGGGCTAAGGATCTTAATGAGGATGTGTATGGTTTATTTTCGGATCAGGTATGGGATATGTTTAAATTGTCTTCTAAAAACCCTAATCACCAAATGATTCATTGGAAATTGCTACATAGGGTTTACTTGACTCCAATGAAACGTTTTTATATGAATTTGTCGTCTTCTCCTAAGTGTAATCTCTATTCGCAAGGATCTTAAGGCACGTTTTTACTTTTTTGGGGGGGAGTGCCCCTCTTTCTTACCTTTTTTGACTCAGCACTCACAGGACCTATCATATTTGTTGGGTACTGAGATATGTTTGACTCCGCACCATTTTTTCATGAATGACTTCTGGAACTTCACCTTGTCCGTCCAACAAAGATGTTTACTGTTAGCTGCTCTCACAGCAGCAAAAAAATTGCTAGTCAACCATTGGAATCCTCCTCACACAATGGACAGACAAACCTGGACTGTGTATTTGTTGGACATCATCACGATGGAACTCTCAACTTCTCGTATACATGGATCTAATGTGAAAACTGTAAATTTATAGCATTCAGCTTTTAATGTTGTGTCATCTTTTCTAAAATCTTTGTAAAAATTATTTTATTGTTATTTATCTATTATTATTATTATTATTATTATTATTATTATTATTATTATTATTATTATTATTATTATTATTTTATTTATTTATTTATTTATTTATTTTTTATTTTTTATTTTTTTTTTAAGTCTACCAGGGGGTGGGATGGGTTGGGGTGGGTTCTAAATTTGCACAGCTGCTTTTTGTTTTATACTACTGTTCCCAGAAGAAAATTTAATAAACAGCTGTTAAAAAAAAAAAAAACATAAACTTGTCCATTAAGGCCACATTTCATGAGCAAACCCCTTCAAAATGGGGCCAAATTGGCTTTGCTGGGACTATAACCTGCTATTATTGTTCAGTGTTATCGACCTTTTTATTTTAGTATGCAGCAGGCCGCAAAGAAAGAGGCCAGTCTTTCTAAATGGCCCCGTGAATGGCAGTCCGCTGTAGAGGCCCATTATATCACAGCTGAAGACGTGACGTACACACAACGCAGAGAGACTAGACAAACAAGCACTCTGAACATCAAAAATGCATGCAAACTTTGCCAGGAAGGCTTGCATAGTCAATGCATATACATTTTCTTTGTCTTTTCTTCTCTCTCTTTTCCTCTCTCTTTCTCTCTCTCTCTCAATGCACGCACACACACACACAGAGTAAGTAAAGAGAAAGCCAGAGCTTTGCTTGACATTATTAGTTTTGCATTTGGGCCCAGTGCCCGGAGTAACGCTATGGATTTTCGTCTTACTTTCCTATAATTGGATGAGTTAAATTTCTCCATTCATTACACAAGCACATGACCTTGTGACCTCTGCTGCTCTCACGCTTTATTAGTACTCTCATCCCCTGTTAATACGGACCCCTGTCCCCAAAGACCCTGCTCTACAAAACTCATTCCCATTTCTCTCATTACCTCCTGCTTTTTTCCCCTCTTGTCCCATTTTCAGTATGTAAAAGAATAATTACAGATATATTTATCATATCAGATATATTATCATGCCGTGTGAACATAAATGTTAAAATGCTTTTGAAAATGCTGAAAATTTTAAAATGTATATGTAATATGTTGTTATAGTATTAAACAAATATAAATATAAAATATAAATATTTATTTATTATTAAATAAATATTTTAATAATACGTTTAATATGATACGTTATACAGTACTTTTTCTATTTATAAGTTGAAATGCTTTTGAAAATTACAATATAACATATTATGTTGTTATATTATAAAATAAAAATATAAAAAGTACAGTACTGTGATTCATAATAGTTATTGTACACTTGTTTAAATTAATTACTTATTATTGCTATACTATACTAATTAAAGTAAGTGCATATATTACCATGACTCAGAAATTGATTTACCTGCCACACACACAAGCAACCCAAATCAAGCATGCACACACACACTTGGGATATGCACAAAGACATGTTGTACAAAGACTTCCCCACACAAGGAGTGCATGCATATTTTATGAAAAGTCAACAGATTGCCGTGTTCCGAGTCTGATGTCTCTTATTGCTTCTCCGTCCCCCAGCTGTGTCCCAGCAGCCTGTGTTAGATCATTGTGTTCACGGACAAGTCCGATACAAAGCCGCACAGAGGGAGTCATCCAGACTGCAGCATTAGAGCACCTGCAGAGACAAATGAATAGAGCCTCCTTATTCTAAAACCGGCCACAATGGCCAGATTCCATAGAGGATTCACTGTCATCCTGGAGAGGGTCAGGAGATCAGCGCTATCAAGGCTTGCAGGAAGTCTACTGTACACTGGAGATTCTGACAAATTGGAACAAAAGAGTAAATATGAATTTCTGTCACGTAAAATGTAAAATCAATAAGTAGTAGGCTACTCAAGTCAGTGTGATCACGTCTGCAGAATTTGCTGCCACAATGCCTAGGAGTTCTGAGTGGTTTTTTGGTATATTGCTAGATGGTTACTCACTGGTCTGAGTGTCTGTGATGTTCTTGTTCTCAGATATGACTCGACTCCCTCTTTCTATGCAAGTAAATGGAATATTTTTGCCTACTTTATTGTATGCTGAGCAATAAAACATTAGAAAACTAATAGCAGCACCTTCTCAACACTATACGTAGCACAAGTGCACGTTATTCGCTGAAGTTTAATACTTAATATCCTCTAACCTAACTAAAGTTAAGGAAAGTCTGATTATTATTAGTATTATGTAGGACCTTATTGAGTGAGATTGCTAAGGCAAGCATCACTATTACTATTGTTTGTAATTATAATTATAATTTATACTACATTTGTCATTTGTTTAGTTCCTGAATGAATGTTTTTAACCAAATTAGTTGAATGAATGAATCAATGACTCACTCAGAAAAACAGCCACTTGTCGCCACCTACTGCCGTAATGATGTAACCTACTGAAAGAGTCCCTGATCACTAATGCATAGACTGACAGTCTTTTATACCAAGTGATTAAACTACAGGACACATCTGTTAAGATTTGGTTTATGATGTGATAAACCTTTACTGAGGCTTAAGAACTAAATTACAGGTACTTTATTGTGGCTTTAGAACTCATTTACAGATTATATCTGTCTATAACCTCAAACAAACAATGGAAATGTCGATGTAGGTTGTTTATTAATAACCAAGTCACAGGCTGCAGGATTAACACAGAATTCTGGCAAAATGATCTTTAAAAAAATAAAACGCGTCCTATTTTGCAGCTGATCGGTTACTATTTTGCAACAGTGGTATTTTTAAAACTGCCAAACGCAACAGACGGCCTAATAGCGTTCATTTAGAAAGACTGATGAATGCCAGCAAGGATGGAGATTTTGAGACTCTTGTTCTAAATTAACCATGAACAGTTTTGAAATGAGGATAAATAGAGGAAATAAGCATCCCAAAAATAACATCAAGACATATTTCACAACCAGTCATCTCAAGCTAATTCCTCTATAATTAAACAGGAAACAATGCATGTTGTGTCACGTTATCATCGTCACCATGATATACGTGTCGAAATGACCTTAATGATCATCTCAAATGCAATTTTACAGCCAGAAGGTCTTGATCTTGTTGAAGAAAAGAAATCCTTATACCTTTTTGTAAACCTTGTAACCCACAAGATCTGAAAGACCTCAATATGGAAGCCCATTTCAACCATGATATAAAAAAAAATTAATTAATTAATTAATTAAAAAAGTTACTGCAACTTTTTATCTCACAATTCTGACATTCTGAGAATAAACTCAGAATTGCAAGATAAAAAGTCACAATTACTTTTTTATTTTTTTATTCTGGGGCAGAATAATAAAAAAAATATTACGTTGCAAAATGTAAACTCAGAATTCAGAGAAAAAAGTTAGAATCACAGGATATAAACTCACAATTGCAAGAAAAAGTCAGAATTGTGAAAGAAAAAGTCACAATTACCCCTTTATTTATTTATTTATTTATTTATTTATTATTCCATGGCAAGGGGAAAAAACAGGGCTGCGAAATGTAAATTCAGAATTTAGCAGAAAAAAGTCAGAATTGTGAGATGTAAACTCAAAATTTCAATAAAAATTCAGAATTCTGAGTTTCTGCCACAGAGTAAAAAAAAAATAAAAAATAAAAATTCTGAGAAAAAAGTTACAATTACAATGCATAAAGTAAAATCATAATCTTAGGATTAAAACTTTAAAAAAATTCTGAAAAAAGAGAAAAAAGACAGAATTGCGAGAAAGTCTGAATTGTGAGATATAAACTCAGAACTGCAATAATAATAATAAAAAAAGGTCACATTTTATTATATTTTTATTCTACTGGGAAAACACTAATACTCAATACTCCAAAAAAATAAATAAATAAATAAAAATTAAAAACCTTGCAAGTATTGATAACCATAGGACAAATACTTCAAACGAGTTCTATTATTTTTACACGTATATCAAACATGAAGACAAGTAAATGGCGGTTCAAATCACAAATATCCACTGCTTATGTGATTTATATTTAGCATGAAATTAATCTTTTCAGCCTATGTGTAATCAACAAGAACAAAGCTCTTTGCCAGTTATTACTCATTCCTTCCTGTCAGAGAATGACAAGAAAACAAACAACCACCAGCAGCACTGAATATCTCTGCAGATCTAATGATCCCCATCTAAATTTCAGTCAAAAACAGCCATCCTACACATTGCCATCCAGCCACAAACAAAGCCACTTCTGTCACGATGATATCAGCAGAGTGGGCTTGGAGTAAATTGATCATTATCTTGGCACACCCAGAGAGCCTGTCTTTTGCTCAAGTGTACCATTTTACCCATTTCTAGTGCTATTTTCCACTCCCTCTCTGATGGAATCTTCCTTTCTGTCGCCATATTTACATACGGGTTCTGAAAGGGCCACTTGACAGGATAATTCTACCTCTAGAGTTGCGTCAGTTTCTGTCAGGATGTGGGGAGCGGATTACTGTGATTTCCTTAAGCAGGATGCACTTTGCTTTACAGCAGATGGCACAGCTGTTTTTTGGCATGCTGATGGAAAACAAAAACTCGAAGCCATGAGGAGTGGTCCTCCACGCTTCCCACAATAGGAGGGCTGAATCTCCTTCGACTCAGCAGTTCGACTCGTATCGGCAACCCGCGCCCCTTTTCTCTAATCCACCCCCACACCCACGGCTCATGATGTCAGCCCAAATGCATCATTACAGTCAATAAATCAAGACGCCTCCACCGCACAAACTACAGGATGCCATGTGAGAAAGAAGCACCAGCTGTTTCTCTGCCCTTTGTTGTCGTATATCCAGTCGGCAGAGGCAGCCTATACTCGTTACAGTGCTGTTTTTCTTTGATTTCATTCTTTGCTTTCTCTTCATCTGGATTGGGTACAGGGCACATTTCACAAAGTAGCAATGAAGTTACAAATCCTTTAGGAGTTAGTCTATGCCTACAACAACTGCATACTTATACACTGTAAAAAAAAAATGAAGGTAACAAATTGCAAATGGCTTGTAATTCAAGGACATTAAAGTATAAATATCTAGTCTCAACTTAAAGTGTACATTTGAAATGATTTAATCTGCTGCTGTTGTAACAAATCTACTTTCTTGTTGTTTCGACTTCTTTGTTGTTGAGTCTATGCAAAGTGTTCCCCTTATTTATGTTTCACATTTTAAATTTAAATTATTATTACAAATGTATGTCATGTAGAGCATTGATCGTTCACAATCACTCCTGAACAAGCTACACTACACTATTTTGTTTTCCAACCGTAACAAGCTTGCTTGGTAGCTCAGCTGGCATGGAATTGGATGTGGAATCCTTGGGTATGAATCCCATCAAAAACATGACTCATCATGAATGAGCTGAAAGATCGAAAAACAAGCTAAAACGGCATGCTTGTGATAGTGTTTTTACGTCACATTACTTTTTGTTCATACTATCGTGTAGGTTTAGGTGTAGTGCAGATGGTATGTTATTTTAAAACGTCCTGGAGCATTAAACTTATAGCTTCACTCAACGGACATTTAAAGTCAGAACTGCGGTGACACATATAAAACCAGCGTCACATAAAATGCACCATATGTACATTCATCTGTTCCGGGGGAAAAAAAACAAACACTCTTTTGGCGCCACTCGGTGGACATTTCTCTTCAAATATGTCACAAAACGTACATGGTGCTATGTATTTCATGTCTTGCGAAAAAGTTTCCACAAGTTCGTTTTGTTTTCGTTATTAGATCAGGTTGCCAATAACCATTAAATGCCTGATATTAAAATTTGAAATGTATATATATAATTTAACTTTATTGAAAATTAGATGATGCCAAAATGTAATAATAAATATTCAATAAAACATTTTATAGCCTATATTTTATATTGGCTAATACCAACAAATAAATTATGAAACTCTATACTATTATGACATGATACTGATTTAAGTAACTACATGTGAACAAAATCAACAACAATTTCAGTAAAACTAGCAAATTGTCAAGAAATGGAAACATATCAATTATGGCAGCGGCTATTTACACTGTGTAAATAGCGATAGATGCTATTTACACTAAGTGCAAATAGCGATAGATGCTATTTACACTAAGTGTAAATAGCAATTAAATTCTGTTCACACTAAGTGCAAATAGTCATTGATGCTATTTACACTAAGTGCAAATAGCAATGGATTCTATTTACACTAAGTGAAAATAGCAGTATTTTTTAACGGTATGCTATTTACACTAACTGCAAATAGCTATAGATTCTATTTACACTGTTAAAATAGCAAGATTTTCTGCTATTTATACTACTAATTGCAAATAGTGGCAATTATCTGCACCTCATTGTAGTACATTATAAAACAGTACGCAACAATAACGTATTGCTTGTAAATTATAGTTTTAATTCAAATTATTAAATGGATGCCACCTTATTGGGACAATAAAGCCCTCCCTACACCTACCTTAACCCTACCTGATACTTTATTTTCAACTTTTTGATTATTTCCTTCATTTTTATTGAAAATAAATGCCTTTCCAATGCAATATGAGATTTTAAAAGGGAGAAAAAAGTTTGGCAAAAGGCAGGTTCGAACTCGGGTCGATCGCATCAAAAAACACGCAGCTTACCAACTACGCCACTGAAACTGATAATAACCAAGCTGTTTTTTTAATGTTTACAAGCTCAATCACACGTTGGTGGGCGGAGTTAGTGTAAATAGCCTCTGCCAACAAGGCGGGCTATTTGCACTTAGTGTAAATAGACACTCCGATGAATTTTTCCCGTCCCAGTGCATGCTGGGAAGAGGGTGAATGGTACTGAACTACAAAACCATTTTTTCAGTGCAGGCATATTTGAACAACAAAAAAAATGCTTGTTAGTTTTATGTACAATAGTTTATTTTAAAATAAAAATGCTCTTGAAAGTTGGTAGAACTTCAGAATATTAAGTAAAGCAGAAAAATGAATTCTTCAGCATAATTTACTTTATGTAAGAATCGTTTTGTACAGTGCACACACTACATGCATGAGAAGATTGCTTTCATTGTTGACGCTCACAAATGCACACAAACCCTCAGCTTACACGCTGAAATGCATGCCCTTGATGAAAACTATGGCTTGGTAAATTGCACACGCATTCAAGTCCATGGTGCAAAAATAGAAAGTTTCAATTGCGACACAAGGTCATCTCCATCACAGGCTTCATCTCACAGTTTTTTTTCTTTGTCACGCGGTCTGTGTAGCGATGACAGGCTGTCGATCCGTCCATATCTAAATATATATTTTTGAAGAGAGGACAGGAGCAGCAGACCGGCCGAATTACCAGGCCTGTCACTTCCCGACTGACAGCAGGGGGCTTTCCATCTGGCCTTGGATCACACTCTCTCTCATGCACTTAGCAACTTAGCAATGCAGCAGTTTCCTATAAAGGCCAAGTGACAATATATTGATCTCCTCAGGCCAGCAACTTCAAGCTAGGCTCGCAGGTTCATTCAATTACCTGTTTGTTGATGCCGCTTCTGGGGCCCGGCACGCTCTCCTTCTCTCTCTCTTTCTCTCTCTGTCCCTGGCGTGAAATAGCAGTGGGCGGAATGCTGTCTTGGCACAGGGTGACAGAAGGTTTCTGACAGCTGTGAGAAAAACTTGCTAATGACCGCTTTCTGTTGCACCAGCCTGTGTTTTAATGCTAATCATCATTTGCAATGGACGTGGCCCCTGTTTAAAACAATAATTTATGCAAACATGAATTTCATTTATTTACAACTGTGTCCCACAAGGAACGTCCTAAAGTTGCACTGCATATTCTCTCACATCAGAAATTATGCTGTGGCTCTTAATGCATTTATACAAGTCATAATCCTGGTGTTCAACATTAATTAGCTAAAGTTGCCTGGCTGCATATTTCTCTTCATTATTTGTTTTTCATGATTTTTCTTTTTTTCATCTCAGCACTCGGGGGTAACATGTACTTTGCATGACTTTTTTTTCTCCTCCTATCAGCAAATATTTACCTCATATAGTGGACGAGAAAAAAAGTCGACTTTTGGAATTTCCCAGAAAAAAAAAAAAACTGTTCATATCTAAAGTCTAATCCAATTAAGTCCTGGTTAATACATCCAGAAAGATGTATTAAATCAATTAGTGTTCATGCATGCAATCAGTTTTAATACCCTTAATGTTTACAGTTTACAGTTCGTCTTTGAGGGCAAAATGTATATGTCCTAGTGTAATGTGGATTTATCACTAACAAATGAAAATTCTGTCACCATTTATTCACCCTTATGTAATTAAACTGAATGGGGATCAAGCTTGTTGAGCTCCAAAATTCAACATAAAATGTGATTTATGTAATATGCAAACTAAATATTAAGTCATTATTTGCATCATCATGATTTCAAATGGTCACATTAACAAGACTTCAGCAAAATTTCATGGCAAAGGTCCATTGTCAATAGTGTAGCAATGAAAAAAATTCTCAAATACCTAAATATTTGTGTGTGTGTGTGTGTGTGTGTGTGTATATGCATATTTTGTTATAATCTTAAAATATATTGTTTCTATAGATATAATAAACAACTTTAAGTTAATAGTTTTATATTTCACCATCATTTTAGTTCAGTTGTGTCATTCACAGTGCTTCATGGGATTGTAGTTCATTCCCTCATTAAAGCTTCTACCTTTGTTTCCGGAAACAATATAGTAAAAAAAAGTGGGTGGGCACTAATGACTCTATTAAATTTACACTTTTTTTGACTGCAAAAATTCTCAGAATAGTGATAAATGTGACCGCACATTTAGAACATTTTAATTAAAGTTTTAATAGAACATAATCCATTGCTAAAGCCTAAAACTACAATTCTTTTCAACTCTAAATCAGTGTTCTATTAAAAAAATAATCATATTTCCATAATTCTCACTTCCAGACCAGTTATAAAGTCTTTGTGGGAGCCTGGTACGAACCAAGTCCTTGAAACACCCATGGTTGTGAAAATAAGTCTCAGCTGGGTCCAATTAGGGGACGACCAGGAGCGCTGTTTGTGTTGGCTGTCTCTCACCAGGCCATAGGGACTCATCAGGTTTTCATTTGTCTCATTTGTGGAGGCACACAATAGTACAGTTCTATCCACAGTGGTCTAATTTGAGCATTCAGCGCCACACGCTCCCTTACCACCGGCTTCATCAACTCAGCCTCTCCTAATGTGATGCAGCCCTGCGTTCCACAACAATGCTTCTACGCTACATTCCTCTGCAGATGCTAACTTACAGCACGATTATGCCGACACTTGTTAGCATTCTCTGCTAGTTCGTTTTCAGAGGTTTTTTCTGTTTTGCATCCTAAGTAGCTGTAAATTGTTTCGCATTTCTACGTCATAGCTGCAAAGTTCATCTCTGACATGCTAACACGATGTGAATGCCTTGCAAATTGCCTGTGCCTGTGAAACGCATCTAGATTTACAAACGGAATCCTGTGGATGGTGGTGCGTTTTTGTGAGGATCTGGGAACAGTAGGGAACATCAGTAGGGAGTCTAGTGGAGCTCTGGCACTAAAATTGAATTCCACCCCCAGCTGTTCCCAAAGTTTTTCTTATTTGAAAGGCCTTAACCAACAAGAACTGAGTAAATCTACACAATTAACTTGACATGAGCTATGAGGTGAAAAAGGTGCCAGTTTTTTCTTTTACTGTCACGGCGGTTGCTACATGTTTACAGCATGAACGCTACCAGCAAACACACTTGTATGGATAGATGTTTCTCTTGATCTCAAAAAAATTCTGTTCTTAAAAGGGATACTGTATTTCACCCTAAAAATACAAATTTAAAAATTGTTACTCACCATCATGTTGTTCCAAAGCTGTAGAACTTTCGTTCTTCTAAGAAATGTGCTTTTTGCCCATACAATAGAAATCAAAGGGCTCCAATGTTCTTCAAAATATATTCTCTGGTATTCTGCAGATTAAATAAACAGGTTTGGAGTAAATAATGAATTCTTTTGGGTGAACTTTCCTTCTAAGGCTGATTTTTAAATGCTTGTTTTACTCAGTTCTTGTAAGGTGGTTTCACAGCAATGCCCAAAGAACCTTTCGATGAACCATTTTTCATAATGTGAAGAAAGTTTTAAAACTCTAAAAAAAAAAAAAATTTTTTGGCTATATAGAACCTTCTGTGCAGTGGAAAGTTTCCATGGATGTTAAAAGTTCATCTTGGAATCTTAGATGCCAGTAAAGAACCTTTATTTTTTAGAGTGTAGTAGCAGCTGGGGCTGCACTGACTATGTGGACTTGCTTCAGTCAAGCTTCAATTGTTCCGATGGTATGTGAATTTAAGCTTGATTAAATGTGCTAATGCATTATTTTTATCATAATTAATTGCATTAAATTAACACATTAAATCGACAGTCCAATTTAATACTTGATAAAGACACATGCTGCTCAGGTTCCTGTGATCATCTGCACAATGCACATTACAACGTCCTTTTATTACACAGCAGAATCAATGCATGAAACTTTTATAGCTCATATCAAACTAGTGTTAAGCACACATATAAATAACTGCATACGTTTCCCCACAGGGCTTATTTGTCACATCTATAATTGAATGCAAGCACATGCACCATGTGTCTTGAATAATGCATGGTCTGTCTGAGACATTTTCCAAATGCTGAAATATTCATGAAATTTCTATAAATTAGAAAGCACCTGTCCTCCATGTTTCAAACATATACACAGTGAACAATGTGCTTCATGAAAATTCAGTGCTACAATAAAAATGGCCAAATTGAATCAATTAGTGGTGCATATTGGTCATAAACCGGCCATTGTTAAGATCAATGTCCTGCGCTATTAGAATTGGAGCTGTAAAGGCCAAGGATGGATGATAAAAGTCCATCTCCTTCCAGCAAGAGAAAAAAAACATCCATCGGTTCCAAATATCAAAATTCATTTGTGAATTAGGGCTGTCGTGATGTGCAGATTAATTAATGACAATTAATAGCATATAACTCTATTGAGAGAGAATAGCTGAGAATCGCAAAATAAAGATAATTCAAAGCCTGCATATAATGCCAGACAAATAAGTCATTTTAACTGTGATGATTTTGGCTCACATTTAACAAAAACCCACCAATTCACTATCTCAACAAATTAGAATATGGTGACATGCCAATCAGCTAATCAACTCAAAACACCTGCAAAGGTTTCCTGAGTCTTCAAAACGGTCTCTCAGTTTGGTTCACTAGGCTACACAATCATGGGGAAGACTGCTGATCTGACAGTTGTCCAGAAGACAATCATTGACACCCTTCACAAGGAGGGAAAGCCACAAACATTCATTGCCGAAGAAGCTGGCTGTTCACAGAGTGCTGTATCCAAGCATGTTAACAGAAAGTTGAGTGGAAGGAAAAAGTGTGGGAAAAGCCTTATGAGGATTGTCAAGCAAAATCGATTCAAGAATTTGGGTGAACTTCACAAGGAATGGACTGAGGCTGGGGTCAAGGCATCAAGAGCCACCACACACAGACGTGTCAAGGAATTTGGCTACAGTTGTCGTATTCGTCTTATTAAGCCACTCCTGAACCACAGACAACATCAGAGGCATCTTACCTGGGCTAAGGAGAAGAAGAACTGGACTGTTGCCCAGTGGTCCAAAGTCCTCTTTTCAGATGAGAGCAAGTTTTGTATTTCATTTGGAAACCAAGGTCCTAGAGTCTGGAGGAAGGGTGGAGAAGCTCATAGCCCAAGTTGCTTGAAGTCCAGTGTTAAGTTTCCACAGTCTGTGATGATTTGGGGTGCAATGTCATCTGCTGGTGTTGGTCCATTGTGTTTTTTGAAAACCAAAGTCACTGCACCCGTTTACCAAGAAATTTTGGAGCACTTCATGCTTCCTTCTGCTGACCAGCTTTTTAAAGATTTGCCATTTGCTAAAATCATTTAAGTTCATTTTTTTTTTGCTCATTAATGTACACACAGCACCCCATATTGACAGAAAAACACAGAATTGTTGACATTTTTGCAGATTTATTAAAAAAGAAAAATTGAAAAATCAGTTATAGGGGTCTGAAATATAAGTATTCAGACCCTTTGCTGTGACACTCATATATTTAACTCAGGTGCTGTCCATTTCTTCTGATCATCCTTGAGATGGTTCTACACCTTCATTTGAGTCCAGCTGTTTGATTATACTGATTGGACTTGATTAGGAAAGACACACCTGTCTATATAAGACCTTACAGCTCACAGTGCATGTCAGAGCAAATGAGAATCATGAGGTCAAAGGAACTGCCTGAAGAGCTCAGAGACAGAATTGTGGCAAGGCACAGATCTGGCCAAGGTTACAAAAAAATTTCTGCTGCACTTAAGGTTCCTAAGAGCACAGTGGCCTCCATAATCCTTAAATGGAAGACGTTTGGGACGACCAGAACCCTTCCTAGAGCTGGCCGTCCGGCCAAACTGAGCTATCGGGGGAGAAGAGCCTTGGTGAGAGAGGTAAAGAAGAACCCAAAGATCACTGTGGCTGAGCTCCAGAGATGCAGTCGGGAGATGGGAGAAAGTTGTAGAAAGTCAACCATCACTGCAGTCCTCCACCAGTCGGGGCTTTATGGCAGAGTGGCCTGACGGAAGCCTCTCCTCAGTGCAAGACACATGAAAGCCCGCATGAAGGACTCCAAGATGGTGAGAAATAAGATTCTCTGGTCTGATGAGACCAAGATAGAACTTTTTGGTCTTAATTCTAAGCGGTATGTGTGGAGAAAACCAGGCACTGCTCATCACCTGTCCAATACAGTCCCAACAGTGAAGCATGGTGGTGGCAGCATCACGCTGTGGGGGTGTTTTTCAGCTGCAGGGAGAGGACGACTGGTTGCAATCGAGGGAAAGATGAATGCGGCCAAGTACAGGGATATCCTGGACAAAAACCTTCTCCAGAGTGCTCAGGACCTCAGACTGGGCCGAAGGTTTACCTTCCAACAAGACAATGACCCTAAGCACACAGCTAAAATAACAAAGGAGTGGCTTCACAACAACTCTGTGACTGTTCTTGAATGGCCCAGCCAGAGCCCTGACTTAAACCCAATTGAGCATCTCTGGAGAGACCTAAAAATGGCTGTCCACCAACGTTTACCATCCAACCTGACAGAACTGGAGAGGATCTGCAAGGAGGAATGGCAGAGAATCCCCAAATCCAGGTGTGAAAAACTTGTTGCATCTTTCCCAAAAAGACTCATGGCTGTATTAGATCAAAAGGGTGCTTCTACTAAATACTGAGCAAAGGGTCTGAATACTTAGGACCATGTGATATTTCAGTTTTTCTTTTTTAATAAATCTGCAAAAATGTCAACAATTCTGTGTTTTTCTGTCAATATGGGGTGCTGTGTGTACATTAATGAGGAAAAAAATGAACTTAAATGATTTTAGCAAATGGCTGCAATATAACAAAGAGTGAAAAATTTAAGGGGGTCTGAATACTTTCCGTACCCACTGTATATAAAGCATGTGAAGCTTTCATTCACTCCAACTAAAAGCACATCCTCTTCAAGGCTTTCAAACTGCAATATACTGAATGTTCCACACAGCAGAGATCCATCCATCCCCTCAGCTGAATAAGGTCAAACACTACCTCACATACATGAATGCAAACAACCCGAAGGTCTTTGATTTATAGTGGCTAGATACAAACACCCTTCACTTAGAATAGACATCGGGCTGTAATATATACGTAGCCAAATACCTATTGGTCGATATGGAATTTTAAAGGCCCCTTTGAAGCTCGGACCGTTTACATTTGCATTTCAAAATACAACCGCCCTATAAAAAAGGAAGAAATTGAGAGAGAGAAAGGAAAGAGAAAAGAAAATTTATGTGGGAGGACCTTTTCATCTCTTCCCAAATCTCTCCCTCTCTCATATCCTCCACCCTCAGCCCTTTTCACTCTGTCTCTCTCCATCTCTATTCCTCTCCTTCTTCGCTACTTGCAGAAAGCTCACTTGTTGTATTTGATTAGTTTTTATTCCGGCAGTCGTCTACCTATATGTCTGCGGTCCAAGAAGAGGGTAGTGGTTCTGGATCACTTTCTTATTCAAACACAGCCAAAGGGGTCAAAAAGGCAGACCTGTCATCTCCAATGTATTAAACTGCAAAAGAGAGCAACATCTACAATATATGAACTGCAGATAAAAGTAAATGAAAAACGCTGGGTGGGAACTTAACCATTCGTCTGCTGGCGCCTCAGACGGCTCCTATGAAGTCGTCGGATATCTCAAGTGGAAGGGGTGTTCATTGTGTCTCTTTCTTGCAATTTAGTGCTGGGACAGTGCAAACATGACATTAATTGGTCATTTTCAATGACCCTAAATGGGTAGACGTGGTCTCATCTGGTATTGTGAGAGCTCTCTCATTGTGAAGGGTGCAGGAGACGTCGGTGACCTGTCATGGCAGTGTTGAATAACCTATTGTCTTCTAGATCGATCAGAACACAATGCGTGACAATGTCGCACCAATGATGTGTGAATGCTGTTGAAGGTCAGCCCTCCATCCAAACCAAAGTGTCCTGAACTCTCCATCTACTCCTGTCCATCCAGTGCTGCTATAGATTAGTCAAGGATCATGCATTGCATGCAAAGTCGAGCTTCTCTCCATTTTAATCCAAGGTTCTTTTTAAAACTATTATATAAATATATATTTTAAAAACTGAGTTTGCAAAAAAAAAAAAAAAAGATGTTGCATATCTTACATCTGAAAACTGTGTAAATGAAAAAGAAAATACAGGCAATTAGAAAGTGTGGGTGGGGCTACATTGCGCAATTACAAACCAAGACATAGACTTAGTTCACACTGCAGGTCTTAATGCTCAGATCGGATTTTTTGCTGAAATCCGATTTTTTTGCGCTGTTGTTCACACTGTCATTTAAATGTGACTGCCATCAGTCTCATGTGTGAACCGTATACGGCCCTGAAGTGACCCTCATGCGCAGAAGAAGACGTGACGTCAGACGCAGCGCACTGTTTGCGGAAATAAAAATGGATGCTGCTCGTGTTAGCGTGTGTTTAGCAATTTTTAAGTTAATGTGCAATCGGAGCCTAAATAACGAAGTGATAAGAAGAAGAATATTAAGAAGGAGAGCATGATTTCCTCCAGAATTGTGACGTCTGTTGCATTTCAATGACGTAAAAATCGCATGAAATGCGACATGGCCGTTCAGACTGAAGTCGCTTTGCAAAACATCAGATATGTATCCGATTTAGGACCACATATGAAAGTGGCCTGAGCCTGATTTGAAAAAATCAGATTTGTGCTGTTCAGACCGTCATAAGAAAATCAGATATGGGTCACATTTGGGCAAAAAGTTGGATTTGGGCCACTTTAGCCTGCAGTGTGAACTAAGCCATAGAAACCAAGCAAAGTGCAAAAAACTGACCATGAAAAAATATAGTTTCACTCATCATAGTCTGAATAACTTAGAATATATACCTTTCAATCCATTGTGTAGTATCTGATTAGGTTACAGTATAATGCTGAAATTATTTAGAGAAAAAGTTAAATGTCCAAATGCAAGCATTTCAGGCTGAATTAATTGCAAACATTTAAAAATTAGTGTTCATGTCATGTCAGAATTACTGTATGAAAATAATGAAATTATTTTCCAATGTACCTGTAAGGATTGGACCTGTTTTGTCATTGTGTTTCAGTTCCTGATTTTCCTTATTTGGTCTTGTTCCTGTCCTAGTCTAGTCTGATTAGTTAATTCCCTGCACCTGCGTTTAAGTAATTATCCTGTGTATTTAAGTCCTGTCTGTGTATTTCTCCCCTGTCGGGTCTACTTGTTGGATGATGTGTGTTTCAAGCCGGTTCCATTGTGGATTATCTCCTGTGTTTCCTGGATAAAAGACTATTGTTTGTACTCCTCCTCTCTCTATCTCGTTCCTCCCAGCGCAGATCGTGACAGTACCTTTATTGTTTATGACAGCAAATAATTTAATAACTGCATTAATATACTTCTAGTGCGACAAGTCACACTAATTATAATACAATAACATCAAACAGAAAAACAGTGTAAATGTACATAATTTCCCTTCTGATATTAATTTTAAAAAAAAACATGAAGCTTTTATAAAATCTAGAGTTTATTGATATTAATAGTTTTTTACTGACCAGAATATTTTAGGAATGTCAATACAATGCTGCCTTGCAAATGTGAGATGAAGTTTGCCCTGCAGTGTGGGGTCCTACGTGGAGCTTAGGTGAATAAATACCCTGTCCTGCGGGGTAGGGAGCCCCTCGCACTGACACAGGGGAGTGAATGCATAAAACAAGGGCTCCAGTGGGAGACTAATAACCTGTAGATCTGGAGACAGATACTCCAGACAGCCCAATGTGACTTTAAAACCCAAATGAATAGTGGATGGGTTGGGTCAAGGGCACAGAGGCACAGGTTAAAGAGTCTTTTATCGGTCAGCCGGCGTGGGGAATCTGTTTGGACAAGCCGTCGACTCCCAGCGGGACGAAGGGGCCACGCATACAGCGGAGGCTTCACGTGAAGAATCAGGAATGGATGGTGGCGCGAGAGAAAGAGGAATGGAGGGCGGAAAAGGGAAATGGAAAATAAATGCGCTTGGGCATTCAATCCCATTTCCCTCCGTTCTTTCGATCTAATTTTAGCGGGTTCTTTTCACTTTCAGACGCTGTGCCGGAGCGTCATTCGCCACAGGATTTTGTTCAGCGTATAAAGCAAAATCGATGTGCTTTGCTACAAATGGCTCCCGCTTCCTGCACTCTTATCCGACGTCCCAATCGCACGCTATCGAGAGTGTTTTAAATCCCTGATTGCGTTTAACCCTGATGAGCCTCAAGCCGGATCAATGGCCAGCCCGTTGCAAACACACACAGACGCACGTCCGCACAAAAGCCGGCCGCATGCTCCCACACGCTCCCTAGCAATATTGGTGTGGAGATTAAAGCCATATAAAAGAGGGGAGACAAAGGTGACGCCACCTTCTTTCAAATGGCAAGAGCATGGTTTGACAAAATGAGCGGGTGAGCTTCGAGAGAACAAAAGGAGAGAGCGCGGGAGCGTGTGGCCGAAGCAAAGCTCGGGGCAGCGCGGGTGAGGAGCAGGGCCTTTAATTAAAAGGATTATATGAAGGCGCACGGCGCGAGGGAGAGGCTGTCCGTGTCCTGAGATGGAGTACAGTAATGAAACCCATCACTGGCAGCTGAGGGAAAGCGAGAGAGAGAGATAAAACCAGAGCTAAAGACCAGAGATGAAAAGAGGGGACGGGTTTAGATTAAAGACAGCAAATTGGAATTAATGAGACAATGAAACAATGGATTGATATGCAGGGTTGGAAACCTGAGGTGCTGAGGTGTGGAATATGACGCGGTGCGCCATCTATCCCATCAGACTTCCTTTAATGTTGTTCCTGGAGAAGTAGAACAAAGTTTGGACAACAGGTGCATAACATTTCATTATAAAAGAATAATTTTGACTAAACAATCTAGTGCCAAATTGCTTTGAAGAATCAATTAATCAATGATTCTTTATTATTCGAGTGAGTAGAGAGACGCTCTGTGTTGAACTCTTCTTCAATGAACGACATGGTTGGTTGTTTAAATGGTTTAATATTTTAGCAATACAGTTTCATCACGTTCCAACTTTAGTGTTTACCTTCAAGCAACAAGGACGAATTTGGCATTTAATATAAAATGAGCAGCAGTCATCTGTGCCTTGAGATTTTGTTTATGGCGGTAAATGACAAAAATGCTGCCTACAATAAAGAGACCTGTATGCCACTGGTCATTTTCTTCCTTTGCCTTTTTTATGATATTATTATGAAGAATAAACAGTTTTGTGGTACCTAGGAGGGAAAATGCAGGATTGTGGGAAATGTGCAGGAGAGAAATGGGAGAACAGGTCTCTGGGTCAAACTTTCATATGTTCTCCATAAAGACAGTTCAGTGTGGTAGTAACAACTCAATCTTATGAGAAGACATAAGTATTTCATGAGGTGGCAGTTTTGTTTGAATTCATAAGATGCGATTCGTATTAAAACATATGATTTGTGGGGAAAAAGTCAGCATGAAGGTCCATTCCTAAATTCATACACATTTGCCACCAATTTAAAAACGTAACATAAAATATAAATTACAAATTGCCATGAGATTGTGCCGAGTAGTAAAAGGCCTGTTCAAATAAAGTACAATATTTTAGCATGAAAGTCAAAGCACTACAAGATTTTAAAATGCAACAAACCAAATCTGAAATATTGTACTGGGAAAATCTGTTGTTCATGCATCCAAATATTTTCAGATATTGGTTAACTAGTTCAAAATTTGGGGTCAGTAAAATTTCTTTGTTTTTTGTTTTTAAAGAAATTAATACTTTTATTCAACAAGGATGCATTAAATTGATCAAAAGTGACAGTAAAGATGCATGTTACAGAAGATTTCTATTTCTAATAATTGCAGTTCTTTTGAACATAATTGTACTAAACTTTTCTCAATATTACTGTTTTTACTATATTTTTGATCAAATAAATGTTTGGTTAGCATAAGAAAAAAAAAAAACCTTAAAAACCACAAACTTTAGTGTTCTTGTTTTCATGACAAAGGCTGTCATGCTCCAAAAGTGACAACAACGCACCATAAAAGTGCATGGTCTATTTGACATTTAAGTAGCCATACAAAGGTTTTGTGTGAGGACCAGATGAAATTTAAGTCATAAATGAAATTTATCTGATGACAAACCTGTCAGGATGTGTCTTGAATACCTTTAATACTCATCCTGGGTTGCCTTCTTGAAATCAATGACATCCTGATGGCCTGTTGTCTCAGTGAGTTCCCACAGGTTTTGAAGTTCTGTAATGGATGAATGGCTTCTCTGTGAACACCTAGGGCATATGCATCTCAATGCCTGTGTCTCACATAATCAATGAACAAGCATACATCTCACTGCATAGGTATATCCTGCACAAACCGACATGGAGAGATCATACACATGCACACGCAACCCGACAAATCCCACCTGCATACAGCAATGGCTTGCGAGCGATAAAGTCTCTCCATTTCCTGGCCTGTCCAGGCTAGTCTCCTGTTATCACGCGAGTTGGAAGATTCAGCTCTGCTGCAGGCCCATGCTGCACACTTCGCTTGTCCTAGATTAACAGTTATCTCCCAGTGCCACCAGAGTGCCAGACCCACTAAATGAATTAGATGGGAAGGAAGCCATCTAGACACAAACCTGTGGCTCATGTCATACCAGAAGTAGCCATACCGTGGCAGTTTGTCTTCTCCGAGCACAGCAGAGCTGGAAGTCGCAGTTTAAACCTCTACCTCATGCAATTAAAGAGATTGGGAAAAGTTTAAAAATATGAGAAAGACAAAGGTGACACGTCGAGTCCAAATGACTTGTGAGACATTGTGACGTGGGCATACAGGGTGAAAGAATTACATCTAATAATACCATAGATCAATGTTTGATTAGGAGTATAGGGATGAAATTTTAATGATCCAGGACCTTTGGGCACTTCAAGTAGCCGGTCCACAGAAAGCTGACATATGCTGTATAATTCATCTGAGGGATTTTGTCCCTCTCTCTCTCTCTTTCTCTCTGTCTCTGACTCCAAATGAGGGTTTGACTCTTTAAAGCGCTGGATGGGTGTTGGCTGTATCTGTAGGTAATGTAGAGAGAGAAAGATGGAAGGAAAGAGTTCATGGCTCCTTTTAAACATATGCACTCATTATTCTTGAGCAACTTGGAATGAAACACTCATGTTTAATTGACAAGAAGCCAAGAGAGTTCATATTTTTAAAAAAAAGAAAGAAAAAAGTAAAAAGCAAGCATGTTTCTGCCTCATAGCACAATAAAAAAATATATATTTAAAATAAGAAATAGTGGGAAAGTGAATAAGAAAAATTGACAACTGAGAAATAGTCATATTGTATATAATAAAGTCAGAGTTAGCTTTTTGTTGTTTGGTTTTTACTCAAAAGTTGAAATTGGAGTGAATTAGCAGGTTTCATTCTACCTGCACTTATAATTTGGCTTAGAAAGATACAAAATATAAAATCAGCACTGGTGAATGTGCTTGGGTAAAAAACTAATAAATACTGTTATGTTGTGGCCTAGTGGTTAGTTGTTATGCTCCTACACACATGGCTTTATGTGCATGTGGGCGAAGTGAGTTCAAATCCAGTTTGCCACTAGACATGGGTCAGGATTGTGAATTAATGAGGTTGACTGGTGAGATCATCTTGATTTTTTTCCTTGATGCTTTAAAACGAATTTAAAGACAGTTCCACTTCTCAGAAAAGGTTTTAGTTTATATGCCAAAAGTTCAAATGTAGCTGTTACACCGTATCTATACTGGAAGTATGTAATGTGACGCATATGATGTTTGTTATACTTGCATTGTAAACATGGTGTGAGACTGTTAGCATGCTAAAACTCTTTTAGCCCTCTGAGCCTCTTCACTTGTGGGCCACACTTGGTACCTTCACGGTCAAAAGTGACTGAAGCCTTGAAATGTAACTCTTTGTTTGTTTGTTTGTTTGTTTGTTTTTCAGTAAAATCAATCTAATATATTTTTGTTAAATAATATTTTTTGATTATTATTTAGAATTTTGGGGGGATTTTATGATACTATGCAATATTTATACGATTGTTATGAGCAATTTTTTCCATTATTATATATTTTTTATTTATTTTTTTATTTTTTATTTTTTTGTATTTTCCATGAATTTCATATGTCTGTCATTTTTGACCACAAAGCTACCAAGTGTTATTTTTTTATTTGTTGACCCTTTAACATATACAAAACATGTCTAATGCTAGCTAATGCAGCAAAAGTCACCAAGTGTCATCTCATTCCAATGAAGCAAAAAAATGTAAAAAAAATTAAAAAAGTTACATTTTTTGATCAAGTGACCAAAAAGCCCAGAGAAGTTGCTAAATTGCATCCTCTTTAAACAGCAGCACTTCGTAACAAATTCACAGACTTTCACAACAAATGTCAAGACCATTACTGTTAGACTACATTTGTATAATAAAAGCTTATAGTTATTTAGCCTACTTTTTTAGTTACCCCAAAGTCACTTTAAGGAAATTTTGTTTACTTGGCAACATCCCCAGGCAGCTCTTTTCATCTTGAATTGGGAAAGACCAAAATCTCCAAAATTACTTGTTAAAATTAATAACATTTCAACTCAGCAATAAAATCTGACAACTGCACCACACATTTTTCTTTTCATTTTTTTTTAAGCTAAAATCATGATCGATTTTTTTTTTTTTTTTTTTTTTTTTTTTCAGACAGGCTTAGCCTCCATATTAGAAAAAAACAGCATGGTCATTGGTTGGCCATGTTTTGAAGTTGGAACACCAACCAAAACACAACATATGCTGTTGACAAACTACTGTACTTTATTTATCTATTTTTTATCAGAGAAGATTTGAAGTTGCAAAAGAATGATCTTTTATCCGTAGCCTATTAAAGAGATCTCCAAAGTCTGGGTAATTTTCAGGACATTTCATGGTTCAGCAAAAATCTCAATCTCTGAGCATTTGCAAAAACAGCCACGATTCCAGAAAATTGCTTGAAATTCATGAATCTCATAATTGAGCAGACCGCTCTCAGCGCCGCATACAGAGAGCCCTTCAAGTTGCTCGGTCTCCCTCTGGAAGGGAAAGATTTTGGGTGCTGAAGACCCAGCGAGGGAAGCGCTACCAAAGGTTCCAGTCAGTTATTGGTGGAGAGTCTGCGCGGAGGCTTTAGAGAGGGTTTCTCTGGGTGAGGGCAAATGTGCTTGAGGAGCTATGAAATGAATTTCATTTCCTTTTTCTATCCCTTCCCCTCATTTGCCCACAGTCTCTGAGTGAAGCTCGCAGGCTCAAGATATGTGTCCCGCTATTACAGGACTAATCCATCCATGACAGCTTTCAATTTCCTTCGGCAAATTTTTGCACCTCCTCCAACGAAGGTGCAGTCCTGTCTGAATTACAAATCTCTTTGAGTTCTTACATATTTCCAGGGACCCCACCCATAAAAAACTTCATCTTGGACATTCAAACTGAGGGTCACGTGCCCCCCTCCGATTTCTGAGCCAAGTGGATTTTAAATGCAATTTGCAAAGAAAATTATTTATTTGAATGTTACAGCGCATGATTACTGTAGGTGAAAGGTGTTTGAGTGATTTTTGCCACAGCTTTTTAGATATTAACATCTAAATTTGGTTAGTCCAATTGAGGTACAGTTGTCAGATCATTCATTTTGATTGATTTAAAATCACCACCATCATATATGTGTGTATGTGTGTGTGTGTGTGTGTGTGTGTGTGTGTGTGTAGCATTATTTGACAGCTAGTTATAATAAACAATTTTTAAAAATAATGGTATTTAATGGTATTTTATTATATAAATATTTTTTATATGAATCATTTTTTACAAATAATTTGCTTTAAAAAAAAAACTAAATTTTAACTGACCTTGACTTGATACAGCTGTACATATTATATATAACACCATGTTTTTCAAAAGAATATGTAAGTAAAAATGGAGCGAGAATCATGGTCATAGTTGGCTAATGGAGTGATGGTCTGGTAATCCGGTCTATCAAAACAAATCATCAAATCGGTCAAAAAGGGAATTGTAAATCAAATCAAATGCTTTTACAGGCCAGAAACAGCAATGCACATCTGTATGCCAGCTAAGCAAATCTGAAGTCATGCAACATCACAACGTCTGCAAAAACACGAATGCCTCGAAAAACCTTTTGACACAGACATGTTGATGCAATTTCATGTGCTGCACCTACAGTATACATCAGTATATATGAAAACATCAGTATGTATAAAACCTTGTGTACCTGAATAACGATATTACCCATCAAAAGACACAACAGCTGGTGACACATAGCTATTACATAGCAATCACAGAAACATTTTAATAACTGGCAAGATAATCTGTCATTGCACGGCAGCAAATCTTCTCCACTAAACCTACATTGGAGCAAAGCAAACCGTGTAAGAACCATTGTGCATTCCTAGACCTGTACTGATGCATGTAAATTATTGATCATCCAGACTTCAGAGGGGGTTGGGGTGAAGATAAGAAGAGGAAATAGATTTGCACCATACTACACACACACAGATTTACATCTTACATGTTTGTTATGATGCTTTACATGTCTTTACTACAAGGGGATATGCCATTAGCCCCCAAAAGAGTCTTTTTTCATCCTCCTGGAAAGCAGAAGTGTCAATATAATGTTGAAAAACTTTTTAGCAATGTGTCTGTCTTTGTGGAAGTATTATCTGCTAACTTCCTTACCTCAGTATACGCAAATATAGTTAAAAGCACAATAATATATATAACAAATATATATATATATATATATATATATATATATATATATATAGATAGATAGATAGATAGATAGATAGATAGATAGATAGATAGATAGATAGAGAGAGAGAGAGAGAGAGATACACTTAAAAATAAATAATAAAATAAATGACTACTAAATAAATTATAGCAATAACACAATTAAATTTCAAAGCAATTAAAAACATTTAAAAATGAAGCAATACATTAAACAATTAATAACACTTATCAGTTATATAAATTATATAAATATTTTTATAACAAATATAAAAAACTAAATCATAAAATATAATTTATAAAATATTTATAATTTTAATACATTTACTATTTTATAATATAATTATAAAATATAAATATAGAATTTCCCACATATATGTCCTACTATATTTTCTTGGAAAAGCCTAACCCCTATCATATTTCATCTGTAATGAAAAACACACTATCCATTTAGACTGAATTAAAGGAGATGTTAATTAACCATCTGGACATGATCATATCCATTTTAGAATCATTTTAGAATGTTGGTTTTCATCTCTAACAAGGGGAATAATTACATCTCATTTATTTTTGGAACTCATTAATTGTTTCATTCACACTGTAGAATCACCACTGTGGACTGTGAGAAATACCAAAATAATTATATATAAGAAAACATTCTTTGTCCATGTGGATCCACATACAGCTTTATCTGTATCCAGCTCTCAACCGATTTTCTAAAACCGCATTATGCAAGCACTGGCCTTTTAAACTACAATCTTTAAGAAGGAAAATCACCCTGATGCTCAAACGATCATCTCTACTACATAAATTCAATTTTTAATGCCACTTCTTCAACATTAATGGGGACTAGTCATTTAGAATGTGTTCTTGATTTACATGGCTCTCGAGGATAGCTTGAACACAAAGTAAACTGTTTAAATAATAATACATTTTAATTGGCTTTAATAGTAGATAATATGTTATACTAATGCCTCCGACATTTGTGGAGGAAAATGCTGTTTGCTTGGGAGAAGATAACAAATCCACAAAAGCTGATATTATCATATTACTGTCAAAAACGCACCTGAGCTATTGCATACATTTCTCTGCTGAAATGTGATAACCTTCCAAAAAGGAAAAATTACGAAAACAATCTACAATGTCGCTACTGTTTCAGGTCAGGGACTGTATTTCATAATGGGACAGTTCTGTCCTCAGTTCTTTGATATTTTAGACCCTGTTAACTCTTTGTATTACAATTCATCTCAGATGACCTCTTCTCAGATCACAAGTGGTCAGGTGAAACATTGGCGTTTACTAACAAAGAACATTTTGCTAACATTCCCATTAAAGGTTTAATTCACCCAAAAATTCTGTCATTAATTACTCACCCTTATGCCGTTCTAAACCTGTAAGACTGTTGTTCATCTTCGGAACACAAATGAAGACATTTTCTGACCCTCCATAGAGAGCAATGTAACTGAAATGTTCCCAGACCCAGAAACGTAGTAAGGACATCGTTGAAATAATCCATTGGACATAAGTGGTTCAAATGTAATTATATGAAGCTACGAGAATACTTTTTGTGCGCAAAGAAAACAAAAACAATGACTTTACTCAACAACTCTTCAAGACCTTCAACTCTTCAACAACTACTCACTCATTAATTATTAATCTTTAAGGACATGAGGGTTGTCAAGATCACCAGCTGGAGTGCCCATGAACTCCATTAGAGGGCACTCATCCCAGGACTCTTGCCATTTGATTCTGGACTCCATTTCCCATGTGTCCCTTGCCCCTCATGTGTTCATGTCATGTGCTACCCCTATCTGTGTGGTATGTTCTGATTGGTTCCTAGTTTGCATGTTCTGATTGGTTCCCTGGTTGCATGCGTCTCGTTCTCATTGGTTGGTTTTGTCGCGTTCCCCTGGTCTTGTATAAAAGATGCTCTCTCCCGCTCTTTGGGTGAATTATTGTGCATAGCCATTTGCTAGTTTCCCTTTCCGTGTTTCCTAGTTACCCTGTGTTTTGACCTTGGACTGTTTCCTAGTTTCTTGAGTGATTGCCGCCTGCTCTGACCTTCGCTTGTTTACTGGAATACTCTCTTGCTTCTGCCTGGATTGTACTGTTTGCTGGTGTTTGACCCTGCCTGTTTTTTACCACGTTTGTTAATAAAGCCTTGCATTTGGATCCCCAACTCCATTGTCACGCTCCCCACGTTACAGAATAATCAGTCATACCCCGGATCCAGCGGCTTTATTCAGCAACCCAGCTCAACCCAGTCTACCAGCTACTACATCTGTGGCAAGGAGGCCAATCTATTGAGGATTATGTTCACCAGGTCTGTGAGTTGTCATTTCAAGTACTGCTTTATGATGAAGTTTTGTTTAAGGATTTGTTCCGTTTTGGACTCAATGAAACCAAAAAATCACTGTTACCTGAGGGGAATTTAACTGTAGTTTGAGAGACTTAATGGACTATGCTCTGTTATTATGTGGCTCTCCTTTCACTGTGGGAGAAGCAGAAGACTGTGTTGAAAACCAAACTAATTTTTTTTTGGGGGGGACCAACATCGTCAAGCACCGATGGCAGCGGAGCTTGACCCATCATGGCCACCAGCAGGTCCTGTGATTATGGTTACCACTCCTGTGTTTTCTGCACCACCTTGTTCTGTGATCACCGGTTCAGAGTCTCGTTCCAAGATGGCCACCAGCCCAGAGTACTGTCCCAAGATGGCCACCGTTCAGAGTCTCGTCCCAAGATGGCCGCCAGTTCAGTCTTGTTCCAAGATTGCCGCCAGCCCAGAGGACTGTCCCAAGATGGCCGCCGTTCAGAGTCTCGTCTCAAGATGGCCACCGTTCCAGAGTCTCTTCCCGAGATGGTCGCCAGTTCAGAGTCTCTTCTCAAGATGGCCGCCAGCTCAGAGTCCCTCTCCAAGACGACCGCCAACCCAGAGCCACTGCACAAGATGGCCGCCAACCCAGAGCCACTACACAAGATGGCCGCCACGCCAGAACCTTCAGCCGTTATGAATATCAAACCACAGTCTTCAGCCATCACGGATGCCACTCCAGTGTTTCCGAGCATCGTGGATGTTGCATTTGAAGACACCAGGGTGTTCCAAGGGCATTTGAGGCTTGTGTCCAGTCTGGCGGACCCACCGTTGATGTCGGTGCATGCAGCAGGCGTTCCAAGGGCCTCAACACTGATCACAGAGACTGTTCCCTTTTCTTCAGTGCTCCCTGTAATGGCGGTCGCCATTCTGTGTGTTTGGGCTACACATTGCTCTGTTCCCGCTCCAGTCCGTGAATCCGCTCCTGAGCACACTCCAGCCAATGAATCTGCTCCAGAGCCCGCTCCAGTCCTCGAATCCGCTCCAGAGCTCGTTTCTGTTCCCGAGGTGGCAGCTCCCGCTGCAGAACGTCCCAAGTCATCTGAGCCTGCTCTAGCTCCTCCCAAGGTGGCAGATCCCACTGCAGAATCTCTCAAGTCGTCTGAGCCTGTTCTAGCTCCTCCTGAGGTGGCAGCTTCCGCTGCAGAACCTCCCAAGTCAGCGGTATCCACTTCTGAACCCTCTACCTGTCCTGTCTTGGCCATGGAGGCCATCTGTGACCTCTCAGCCTGCGCTGTCTCGGCCGCAGAGGCCGTTGTTAACCTCTCTGTGCTTTCTGTTCCAGTCCCGCCTGATCCGCCTTGGTGGTCACCTGCCTCGTTAGCTCTACGGTGGTGGTCATCTGCTACGCCGTGGGGATCTTTGCTCTCCTCTGCTCTGCTGTGGTATTTGTCTGCTCCACCGTGGGGATCTTCGGACCCACCCTGGCTTCCTGCTCCGCCTTGGCTCTCTGCTCCGCTGGCTCCGCCCTGGCTTCCTGCTCCTCCCTGGCTCGCTGCTCCACCGGCTCTGCCCTGGCTCTCTGCTCCACTGGTTCCGCCTTGGCTCTCTGCTCCGCCTTGGCACCCTGCTCCGCCGGTTCCACCTCTGTCTCCTGTCCCTCCACTTCCACATGGACCTGGCCCTCCATCCCTCCCCTGTTCCGCCTCCGCTCCGCCTCCCTGCTGGACTCTTGTCTGTTCTCATTTTGGAGCATCTGGAAGCCACTCCTTAGGGAGGGGGCTATGTCACAATCACCAGCTGGAGTGCCCATGAACTCCATTAGAGGGCACTCCACCCAGGACTCTTGCCATTTGATTCTGGACTCCATTTCCCATGTGTCCCTTGCCCCTCATGTGTTCATGTCATGTGCTACCCCTATCTGTGCGGTATGTTCTGATTGATTCCTAGTTTGCATGTGTCATGTTCTGATTGGTTCCCTGGTTGCATGTGTCTCGTTCTCATTGGTTGGTTTTGTCATGTGTTCCCCTGGGGTCTTGTATAAAAGATGCTCTCTCCCACTCTTTGTGGCGGATTATTGTGTATAGCCATTTCCGTGTTCCTAGTTTCCTAGTTTCCCTTTCCGTGTTTCCTAGTTACCCTGTGTTCGACTGTTTCCTAGTTTCTTGATTGCCGCCTGCCCTGACCTTTGCTTGTTTATTGGAATACTCTTTTGCCTCTGCCTGGATTGTACTGTTCACTGGTGTTTGACCCTGCCTGTTTTTGACCACGTTTGTTATTAAAGGCTTGCATTTGGATCCTCAACTCTGTTGTCTCGCTCCCCACGTTACAAGGGTGAGTAATTAATAACAGAATTTTCATTTTTGGGTCAACTAACCCAAAAGTTTAAGTTATTAAAACGTTATTTCTGAACTTTCAAAACATCCAGGTTTTTTTTTTTTTTTTTATTACGAATTATAACTAATGCATTCTTAATACATTCAAAAAATTGACATTTTTAATGTTGAGAGAACATTCAAATGTAACATTATGACATTTTCAAAATGATAGAATGGAATGTTCCCCTAACATTTGCATAACTAAGAAGAAACACATTCATCAGTTGCAATATCAGTCACAGTCACAATATTTTCTGCTAACATTACAAAAACATTCAGCAAATATTGATAACATCATCGGAACATTCAGAGAATGTTCTAAGAATGTTTCCTCTCAACATTATAAGAACATCAAGAACAAATGGCATTAAAGCGTTCAGAGAACACTATTCTAAGAACATTTGCTATCAACGTTATGAGAACATATCAAATATTAATGTTATAAGAACATTCTATTTACATTATTTTAAGAATATTTTGTCCTAACATTTACATATCTTTTTAAAAAAAAAACGTTAAGTGAAAGATATAGCAATATTTCCTGGTAGTTGGGATTTCCTGTGACTACTTTTGATTGGTTCCACTTGTGAAACAGAATATTAATAATAAACGCAACTTTTGGACCCTATTTACACATTAATTACTTGTGATTGGATCACTAGAAATTATATTAATACCAAGTGTAAACTCTGTCCTAGTGGGCAGAATGAGCTTACAGCATGAGATCACCATATGTTTCACATAAAACTACCCCGCTATGTGGTTTAACAATATTGGCATTGCGATCATTTAGCAATCACGTACAACAGACTTCATTTATTAGCCGTCATTGATTTTGTCATTGTTGTTGTCACCGTGAGATGAAAGGGCCCAGAACACGCTGGTCTCGACGGCAGTGAGATTTCAGCAGGCAGGTGCTACAGGGACCGTGAGGCGCAAATTCAAACGCAATATCACAGCACAAACTTTCTCCAACCGATACTCGGATTGATCCCATGGTACAGTTTACAACCTACTGAAGTGGATCAGAGACCTATAAATAAGACATTAAAAGATTTCATTCATATTTCAGAAGTGTGCTTACAAAACAATAATCAAAGCAGCTGCCTAGGAGAAGTCCACAGTCTGAGTTTGAATGCATTGCATATCACCGTACTCAAATGTTCATATATGTATAAAAACGCACACACAGATATAAAGTCTATAAGTCATGTATCCTCTATGTATAGAAGTGGAGCTCTATGAATGATAATAGATGAGGCAGGGATTCTCCAGCTGCGCAAGAGAGTGTTCAAATACCTTCTAGTGCTCCTGCCATCAGCTCAAGGTCGGCCCAAATCAGCCGTAGATTGCTTCATATCACTGCCATTGAATCTTCAAGCACTAGCCGCTTCCATCTTATCAAAAAGGTCAGAAGATTTATTATTTTACCCTTCCTTGGTGACCCAAATGGTGATTTTTTTTTTTTTTTTTTCTTGCTTTGAAATTCTGTTTTAGCCCAAGAAAGGTCTTTGTGTTTGGTTTAAAAGGCTTTTAATATTCAGTATTTTGCCCAATTTATACTTCAGACTGGAACGGGATGTGCAAAAATGGAGAGATGAAGGCTGTGAAGCCTTACTTAAAGGCTCAGTCATGGCAAAATGTTAAAAGACCAGCTGTTTCCAGAAGCCCAAGAAGTACGAAAGAAGGAAAAATAGAACTGGTTGCTTAAATGGTGGATTTAACACCAAAGAGAAACCAATTGGTTAGAACTAATAGGCATCACCTAATTAGTCTTGTAGATGTCACACAAACTTTTGGGTCTATGGGTGTAAGGAAGGATTTTGGGTAAAAAGAAGTGTTGCAATCTTTAGCATTTAGCTTTAGCATGCATGATACTCTAAATTTACCAAACTGAAATGTATTGTACACTACATGTGTTTGAGAAAAAATGAACTGACTTTTTTTTTTTTTTTTTTTTTACTTTTGTCAAGTGGGCTTTCGAGTGCTAATTTGCATTTGTATTTTTCTGCAGATCCCCTGGGTTCCAAGCTAATGATAGCTAACTGCAAGCTCCCAAGAAGCTTGTGTATAAATGCAAATCAGGTTTGAATGAACTGAAAAAAAAAAAAAAATCTTAAATCACTTGTAAAACAGAGACAACTAGGTAAATGTCAGAAATGTAATTAATTAATTAATTAATTTAATTAATTAATTAATTAATCATTTCAATTTCTGATTTTTCTGAATTCAGTTTCAAATTTAACCGAATTTAATTGAGTTAGCAAACAGGGCCTATAATTGCAGTCTATATTACAGTGTAAGGAAGCAGACTTAAATTTAATCAAATTCAGATATATTATTTTTAAAACAAACTTTGAATATTGGCTTGACAAAGCTCTTAAAATCTTGTTTTTTTTTTTTGTTTTGTTTTTTTATATATATATAAGAAAAAATAATTAACTAAAAATGAATGAAGAAAGAAAGAAAGAAAGTAAGTCTTATTTAGGCTTAACTAGGCCTTTGTTTAAAAAGGTTCAAATTAAAAATAAGTAAAAATAAATAAGTACAAATAAAAACAAACAAACAAAATAAATAAATGAAAAGCCAAAGTTTGAAGGCTGTATGGAAAGAGAACTATAACTAAATTGGTTGACTTGCATAATTTCTTTAGTGAATCACTAAAGGAATCAGAGTCCGTGCAAATCAACATGTGGTATTCATTCTTTGCAAATTCCTCCCACAATATTTTGGCTCATTTAGTAACATGTCCGGTGATGATAATACTATATTCCACACCATCTGATGATCCAAATCTCTGGAATGAAAATTACAGACACTTGACCATGATTAACAGCATCCCTGTCAATTACCAGGGATCAGCAAAACTGCATGCGTCCTAATTAAAATCAATTGAATGAACTGAATTAAACCGAATTCATTTGTCACATAGAAATGACCAGATGCTGTGGAATCTGGCGTTTGTTTGAAGCTGAAGGAGTGTTTGATTACAGTCACTCTTCCAGGAGTTCTTTGCATCACCCACAGGAACAGAGGCAGTGGAGGCGAGGCAGGAGTGTTTGGCTCGCTGTAAACGACGCCATATCAATTCTTGCGTTTTCTTGAGAAAAGTCGATGCAGCAGTGCCTCGGGAAGACTGACTGGCTCATTACTCCATTGATATTCTCTGACCATGGTCTCATGCTGAATGCTTCACTCAGACAGGAACAACATTAAAGAGCTTCAAGTTTCTCTCCAGCTGCCCGGGCAGAAGATGCCTGGTACGGTAAGACCGACTCACTCTTAGATGGTGGTCTGAAAGTCTGTGTGCCACCTCATTAAAGACTTGATCATCAGACACAGCTCATAGATAGAATGGATACAGAATGGAAGCGCAATGTTGCGGCTGGTTGTTAACATGTTTAATGTAACTGGTATAATAAATAACCTTAGCAGTATAATGGATATTTGGTATGCTCCCAGCCAGCACAACTGCATTTTTTCGTAAATCATGAAAAGACTGACCAGAAAAAGAAGAAGAAGAAGAAGAAAAAAAAGTTTATTTTACAACATAAGTCTTTTTTAGTTAACACAATCATTATTTTCTATAATATGCTGCAGAAATGTTATTTTGGTGTTGGGGGGAGGGGTTAGATATACATTGTGATCGAATGTGTAATTCGTCTAAATTGACATTCTTAATTTTCAAACACATTTAAGCACACACACAAAAAAAAAAAAACTTCTTGTGCACCTATTTAAGATAAAAATCACAATGTACTAAAAAGTTTGGCAAGTGTGGTGGACTGGCTGTTGTTTTTTGGATTTGAAAAATGCCAATTAACATTCAACTTGACAGCAAACCTGTTTAAACCTTGTTTAAAAGAGTTTAGTTTTAAAAATGTTTTGGAAAACATTTTTTGTAAGCAGACTTAAAATACATATATTTTAATAAATAAAACCTATTTTTGTTAAAGTAATAAACTTTTCAATAAACATTAAACTTGACAGCAAACCTGTCAAAAGTAAAAAAAATAAATAAATAAAATAAAATAAAATAATAAATAAAATAAAAATAAAGGTTCCACTTGAAACCAAAAAGGATTTTACAGCCTGAAAACCTTTTTAAAAAGCCACAAACAACTTTTTAATCTGTAGTTCTTTAGAAAAGCTATTAATGTACTGGCGCTTTAAAGAAACCAATATGCAGATCAGGAGAACCTATGTAACATCAGTAACCAAAGATCAATATACACAACTCATTTTCTCGACAGAGATGCTGAACCGAATTTGCTTTAAAGAACCTTTATTTTTAAGAGTGGAAGGAGGCAGTTTGGTTTTCCCCTTCTCCTCTGCTGCACAGCAAGATCCAGCTGACTGTTATAAATACAGCATTCTAATGGTAACTTTATGATGTTGCCTGTGTGAGTCTACGACCCTCCGGGGGCCACTTGCCTCCAGCCCTTCTCCTCCTTACCCTTCTTACCACTTTCTCTCTCTCCCCATTCCTTTCGTCTGTGGATTTACAGCCAGCGTGTAGAAAGACGGGAGCAGTAAATTTTCCTCTTGCGTTGAATAATTCATACCGAGGCCTATAACACATAAATAACATATGAGGACTCTGGTTTAGGAGATAAAAGCTGGAAAAGTGTCGGGCTAATTGTCCATGATGGCCATGTAATAGTGAAATATTTGATTGTGGGTTTTTTTTTTGGAGAGTGGGACAAATAAACGTGTACGTATGTCCACATATGTGAGCCTGAAAGGCATGCTCGTGAATATATATGAGCCTGTATATATATACGAAGCTTAATTTTGATTCTAGCCTGGGGCCCGAGAGCAAGAGAATATGGTTTATAAAAAAGAAAATACATTTAATTGTCTCTTACACAACTGTCAAAGTCTCCTGTTGTGGTGTAAATAGATTCGTTACAAGCTTGCCCTGGACCTCATGGACGTTTCTGTCTTGTAATTGTTTTGTCCCGTGGTCTATACAGCAGTTCAAATGATAAATGGCGATAAAACAAGACCATTAGCACAGTAAAAAGACCACAAAAAGCATGCGATTCACCTAAATTGTCCATTTTCATTAGCACTTTGTGAAATCTAGCTGTATCAGAGCATGACCTTTGAACTTTGTCTCCTAATGTGGTTTAAATGCAGTTGTCACTGGAAAAACTTTAAAGCGTGGCTGTACCCGAACCATAGATTGTCTTCCATTTCACCTCCGGCATCCCTTGAGGAAAGAATGACAGAGAGAAAGACTGAGAGCTTCTGGCCCAAAGCCAGGCTCCCCTGTGAGGGCAAGGAGGGCAGGACGTAAGGAGGGAAAGATCTGCAACAACAATAGATTCTTATCTGACTCTCACCATTGCCTTGAAAAACACCACAAGCAACATGTCCACCAAGATAAATAAAGGAGAAAAAGCCGTGCACCGGGCCTGCGGATCGATCCAGGATTCTGGAGCCCTGCTCTAACCTTTCTCACTGATAAGGCGACCGTGAAGGTCAGGAGCGGCTGCGCTGAGGAATGGGCCTCCCGGTCCGCTCTCACCCGCTCTGGGGACTGTCTTACAGATTGGCAGAAACGGAGCCACCCACTTGACGAAACAGCGTCTGTCAGCTTGACCTTTTCTGTAATGCATCGGGGGTCAAAAGTCAGAATATTCTCTGTCCTCAACTGAGTATCACTGTCTCGTTTCTGCTCAGGCACTCAGGGAGAGCGTCAAAAGTGCAAAACTGAAATTGTGTTTACTTTTCGTCGTAGCTCTTGCAAACGTTTCCACATATAATGTACTTATAGATTTCCATCTCTCTTAAGCATCCTTAAGCGTATACAGTTGCGCTTATAGGTATACATACTCATCTTTTCACAACAGTTTTGTATGTTCAGCATATAAAAACATAGGAAATAAAAACTAAAAAATAAGATTTAACTGTTATTAAATTGATTTGTTTTATATTTTAATTCCACCCCCTGTAGAATCCAAAAGATGTTTAGTATTTAAAAATATGGATTGTAATTCTGAAAGAATAAGATGTTTACATAATTAAAAATATATAACATTACAATAGTAATGTTACTACAATTTAGAATAACTGTTTTATATTTTGATATATTTTAAAATATAATTGATTCTTGTGAAGCAAAGCTGAATTTTCAGCATCATTACTCCAGTCTTCAGTGTCACATGATCCTTCAGAAATCATTCTTATATGCTGATTTATAATCAGTGTTGGAAACAGTTGTGCTGCTTAATATTTTTGGGACCTGTGATACTTTTTTCAGGATTCTTTGATAACTAAAAAGTTAAAAAGAACAGTGTTTATTCAAAATTGAAATTTTGTGTTACAATATACAGTACACCAGTGGTTCCCGCTGATGATCTGAATCAGGTGTGTTTGATTAAAGTGACATGGAAAACATTCCAAGGTTCCAAAAGAAAAATTAAACAGGAGAACAGTTTCAACACTGATTATAAATCAGCATATTAGAATGATTTCTGAAGGATCATGTGACACAGAAGACTGGAGTAATGATGCTGAAAATTCAGCACTGCGTCACAGAAATTAATGATATTTTAAAGTATATTAAAATAGGAACCCAATACTAGAAATTGCAATAATATTTCATGATATTACTGTTTTACTGTTTTGTCTGTATTTTTGATCAAATAAATACAGCGTAGATGAGCATATGAGACTCCATTAAAAACATTATTAGTCTACTCCTAGCCATAGTAGACTAATAATGCAGTTAATAACTAATGCTGCATTCCAGGCAGGTTTTTGAGCCCGTAAGTCACGACTTCAAGCCACGACTTTGTAGTGTCCCAGGCAAGTCACGCCAAACTGCCTGAGCGCAAGGAATTGTGGTAGCTAGATGTAAACAAACCAGCATGGTGGACCATACAGAGCTTATGCTCATTTACAATCATTTCTATCGCCAAAGGTGCTTACTCCTTGCTTATTTGAGGGAAACGGAGGAGGAAAAACGGCATAAGGCAAGAGAAGCTGTTATACCTTTTATTTTACGTTATTTGTATATTTGAAATGTATCTGTAGGGGCTGCCATTGTTGTTTCGCGGGCTATGTGACGTCAGAGCGTGGAACTGGGAGTACATCGATCTAGTACGAGTTCACGGGTGGGAAGTCACGGGTTTGACTGCTGTTCCAGTGCACTTTCACGGGTAGAAGGTTGGAAAAACACTGGTTGCCTGGAACGCGACATAAGTTATGAGAGAGAGAAAGAGAGAGAGAGAGAGAGAGAGAGAGAGATTGATTGATTGATTGATTGATTGATTGATTGATTAACGTTGCCTCTCTGAGTCTCTCTCTCATCAGTGTTCGGCAGCAATGTCTCTAGTTACATACATACATACATACATACATACTTCTTTGTTTGTTTGTTTGTTTTTAATTGCTTTGAGCCAGAAGTCTTTTTTTTATTAATTTAAATTAATTAAAATTAAGGATATTTTGTATTCCCAAATATATATATATATATATATATATATATATATATATATATATATATATATATATATAATGATCATATGTAAGTACTTTAGAAATAATCAAATGACAAATAATAATAAAAAACAAACAAACATAAGAATGAAGTTTATGTAAAGTTTGGACAGGAACATTTGTGTATTGTTATTTTTTCCTGTGGATAATATGCAGATATTTATCATGCACCTACTTGAGGGCAGTACTTTTAAGTATGAAAGCGAGAGCTTCAGCATTAGAATAAAGGTAATTTCAAAGGCTAAAGAAAACAAGCGAGTGAAGGACTGAAAAACAGAGATGGAAGAGAAACTCCCTGTCTCCCTGACCCACCTCAGCTGCGTAACCTTGAAGGAGCAGATAGCTAAATGTATAAATAAATAAACAAGTGCATTTTTTCAGTAAGCCAGATTAGACCTTATCTTGAGTAAAGTGTTCCTATGTGTCAGCTAAGAAGCAGCTGATCAAGATAATAAGCTTTCTTTCTTTTTTTTTCTTTTCTTTCTCCCTGCCTTCTCCTTTTGAGGTCCAGGAGGGGGGTTTATAAAGCACTCATCTGTTTTCTCCTCTCTGGCCTGGCCTCTCCCCAGGAGAACAGCTCTGCTCTAGGCCTATCTGTGCTATCACTATCTTTATTTAGTAGATAAAAGGCCACGTCTCATGGTTTTATATATATATATATATATATATATATATATATTATGTGCACATCTCAGGTGGTACTAAGAAATTGGAGGCACATCCTTCCAGTGCATTTCCAATAAAGACAAAAATATTAAACTAGAACTTACCTTTTTAGAAGAAATTCTAAATGGAATTTGCTCAAGCAAAAGCGCTGTGGGTGGTTGCCAGGACATTGCAATGCAGCTGCTAAGGTGTTCTAGTGTTGCTATGTGGTTCCTAGGGGATTGTGGGTGGTTCCCATGTACAGTAGTTGGTTGCTGAAAGCCCTTCCTGAAGTCTTGATGTTCCATTTCTCCGCATTTGGAGTCCTCTGTCAATACAAAAATAATATTTTAGATATTTTAGTCTATTTTGCGATTTTCATCTTGTGAATGAAAAGTGCAGGGTTGGATTGAAAAAAAAAACATTCTTAAGAATAAAATTATTTTTAACTGTTACACTGAAAATATATGGGTGTAGAAACAAATTTTACTAAAAATTACAAGTAAATTTCACAATTAATTACAAAGAAACAGCAAGTAACACATTAATCAATTAAACATGAAATGTTGAAGTAGAAAGACAAACATACTAGTTTCTTAAAAACATGCTCAAGTAATCCTTTTTTCTTCTTCTTCTTCTTCTTCTTTCTCAATTAATTCTTATTTGCAACTGTGGGGAGAAAATAGTTTTGATTTGTTTTTTAACTTAAATTGAATTGAATTTCTTGAAAATAATCCTCCTAAAAATCATTATAAATACAGTAACTTCCTAAAGTTAGGTCCAGCTTAGGTGTTAAAAATAAGAGGTTCTGTAAAAAAAATATTTGAGTGCTTTGGATTTTTTCAATTTCACTTAGGAACATTCTTAAGAACTTTTTTGAATTTATATATGATAAGAAATTATAAGAACTTTTGGTCACACTTTATTTTAAGGTCCAATTCTCGCTATTAACAAACAATTAACTATGATTTTTGCCTCAATAAACTCCTAATTTGCTGCTTATTAACAGTTAATAAGATAGTTGTTATGTGTAAGTATTGGATAGGTTTAGAGATGTAGAATATGGTCATACAGAATATGTGCTTTATAAGTACTAATAAACAGCCAACATGTTAATAATGGGCATGGCAATAAGCAACTAGTTAATAGCGAGAACTGGTTCTAGTTAATAGTGAGAATTGGTTCTATACTATTGTTACCAAACTAACTTAACTTATTTCTTAAAATGATTTTTGTAAATCCAGCCCCTGATCATTTAGAAAAAAAATAAATAAAAAATAGCATACATCAAGAAGCAGTACAATTTGAAGCACCATTCTTATCCGTTTAGTGGGGAAACAGTGCCTGAAAAAGAAAAAAGAAAAAAGAAAAGATGTGGGTCCAAGTTTGCAACAATACTGGAATATGAGGCATTTTGTTGAGTTTGTTTTAATGTTTGATCGGCGTTCTCATGTTTAATGGGGGAAAAGAAAATGTTTGTTTGTTTGTACAAGAGTATCCGTGCGTGGGCTTTTATTGCGGTGAAAGTCATGCGGCGTTCTGTGCGGATGAGCGTGAGGACACAAGCAAACAGAAGTTGGAGAGTAATTGGAAAAGACATCGGGTGGATATAAAGACGGATCGGGCCGCTATCTGGGCCTCCTCCCCCGAGCTTTAGTCTATTAACACTGCCACTCTTATCATCTGTGCTGCACCTGACAGGCCTTAATCACACTCTAATGGATTTAATTACCTTACACAGGTATCCTGCATACAAGCAAGCCTGCTGTCTACATGGCTAAAGAGACACGGACCAGGGAGCTGATACAGTTGGCTTTGGTGATAGGCTTGTATTGTGCTAAAAGGTCACGTCCTGAGGTCACGGGGTCATAAACACTGACCTGGGCAGCGTTTGTGGTCATATTCAGTTATTCACACACACAATGTGGGGTATATGGGAGATGGCAGCAGATGTTTAAGATTAATTGTTTGTATGGTGTGCGGATGCATTCATTTGATTTTTCCTCTAGGATTCAAAGACGGGAAGAATGTCAGAGTGTTATTCAGGCAAACATAACTTATATTTTAATGTGTTTATGCTATTCAGGCTGTTGGCTGCATAGTCTTTTATCTGCCACTTTAGACATTTGACACATATTGTACAATTTCAGTCACGCTTCAGGCAGAAGAACCATAAAGCCTCTGTAAATATTTATATTAAAATGTCTGGATTTAATACTTTTTTATATTCATACAATTCAGACAAAACAGACAGTGTGTTTTGTCATATATCATAAGCTGTCACTTTTCTTGAAACCCTTAAAAGTATTTGTTTTTCTTTTTTTGAGGAAGACTACATTGTGCAGACCAAATGCATCCAGAAAAACAGTAAAGCTGAAATCCCTATAGAAACCCATTTCCACCTCAGAGTGGAAAATAAATAAATAAATAAATAAAAGTGAAAAAAAAAAACAGTCACACTATGAAATATTCCAAAATAAAGTCACATTTTTAGGATACAACTTAGGTAACAACTTTAAGATATAAAGTTGCAATTGTGAGAAAAAAAAAAACTGTGAGATTTAAAATAGCCTAACACTTTTGAATCTTATGTCGCAATTACAAGAAATAAAGTCACAATTAAAAAAAATAAAATAAATGCAATTTGAAGAAATAACTGTATATTGCTCATCCTGAGACAGAAAGAGGCTTTAATAGAAAACAGCTTTGTAAACAGAGAATAAAAATTAGGGTAAGAGATACATTGCAATTACAAGAAACAAAAAACGCAATTACAAGAAACAAAGTTGCAATAAGAAGAAATAAAGTCACATTTGTAAGATAAAAGGTAATAATTTTAAGATGTAAAGTGGCAATTGTGAGAAAAACTGTGAGATGGAAAAAAACACTTTTTAGATTTTAAATTGCAATTACAAGAAATAAAGTCGCAACTGTAAAAAAAATAAAGTCATTTAGAAGATATAGTTACAGTTGCAGTTATAAGAAATAACTGTATATTGTTTACTCATTAATATAAAACAACTTTGTAAACACAGAATATAAAGTAAAAATGCACAAAAAAAAAAAAAAGTGTGTGGTATAGGTTAAGAAACATAATTTAGGTTAAGAAATTTCATTAGCTCAGCATTAAAGTCAATAGAAAGTCCTAAATTTGACAGAAACCCAAACATGCACATACTTATTTTGGGTGGATTTGGAAGGAAGAGGCTGTTGTAAAGATGCCAGACAGAAAAGAGAATTCAATATTTCCACAACACGACCACTCAGGCTAGTACCAATGACAGCAAACATCATGAAAAGATATGGAGAGAGGGGAAAGTAAGAAAGGAGACAGATGAATATGAGAACTGTAAAATAAATGACATCTGAAGCCATTTCCTGCGGGTCTTGCCACGCTGTGCAGATTTGAAACTTTATGGAGTTATGTGGCGACTTAAATTTCCATTAGCTGAGGGTGAAATTTAAGTTTTCTGTGATGAGACTTTGGCATACAGTGTCTCCTAAGATCATGATGGATGGAATATGTGCAGACCTATATATAGGTCCAAAGAAGGGACCATAATGGTGAAAATATTACCATTGTACAATAAGCATTGTTCTGTATTACTGAAAATGCCCATCGCTGGAACAAAACAACCCTAGATACAGAAACCTGCCATCACGGTTATGTTTCAGTGGTAAAATGGTAGTGTGCAGGTCTGTGGGCAGCTGTAGAAGGAGCAGTTTTCATCAGATCCAGTGAGTGACACGGCTTTCATCACTTTGAGCTCCTCCAGGGTTGAGCTACTGCTGTTATTCCCTTGGACATCAGAACGCATGCAATAGCACGGCCTCCAGAACACCCTACGGCTTTCACCAAGGTAATAAAATGCCTTTGCGAATCCCTCACACACTGCGAGAAAGGATGCTAACATCAGAGAACTCAAGCTACAGCTACCAGGGCATGAAAGATGCTAGCTTAGCTGGGACTCACCGAGCGTTGGCGATTCGCCTTTGAAGCAAGGGGTGATTGAGAGGATTTTGGATATCACATTTTCTTCGCTGCAAAGTCTCAGGTGATCTAAAAAAAAAAAAAAAAAAGCATGTTAGCAATGCAACAAGTTATTTAATACTGAACTGACACCCAGTGTTGTTATTGTTAACTAAAACTAAAAATCAAAAAAATAAAAAGTAAAAAATTTAAATGAAAACAAACTTAAAGGAATAAACAAAAAATTAGAAATGCTGACTAAGTAACTAATTAAAATAAATACATTCAAGCTGAAGAGCTAAAAACTTAAATGGAAATAAAAATAAAGCTAAATAGAAAAACTTATTAAAAACTAATAAACATGACAAAGCACATAACCAAATAACTAAAACAAACAAAAATTAAAATATAAAAATAAAAACAAATTTTATTAAAATTTATTTAATTAAAAACATTATTCATATTTTATTAAAATATTTATAAATACTATAGTAGTATACAAATAATACTAAAAAACACTGGTGACACTTTATTTACAAAATAAATAAAAATGTAACTTCTGAGTTTTTTAGATAACAAGACTAAGCAAATCTTTGAAGATAATCATTTAAAAATAATTCATCATAAAAAATTAATACAATTAATAAATTAAAACAACAATTGTTTTTTGGGGTTTTTTTTTTTTTTTTTTTTTTTTTTTTTTTTTTTGGTAATCCAACATATTTCTGTATGAAACAGGATATTCAATAGGGAAAAAAAAAATATTTAAATTGATCAAATAATGAAAAGTGGGCATTTTATAGCAGAACTGAGCCAAAACCATTTTAAGACTGCTACAAACAAACAAACATAAATAAATAAATAAATAAATAAATAAATACTTAATTAACTAAGTTAGCTGTTGGTTAACATTTTGCTTAAGTGACATCAGTGGAAAATGAAAGTAGTTAACATTGGAATACATTTGGAAGTTTTAGAAGTTATCAAATCTGCCTGAAGTCAAAATTTTCTTTGGAATAAGGTGGAGATCAAGAATGAGTCCATTTTAATTTCACATTGACTTTACATCAACATTTCTGTGTTGAGACCCACAATGAGATATTTTCTTTTCTTTGGGCGCAGCACTAGTGTATGTACCAAGAAGGGCCTGACGTTGATGGAGAGGGTGATTTCAGGCCTTGCCGTTAGCAGGAGGAGATGGAATATCTTCTTAAGGCCCAAGGATAGCACTTTTTATGAGATGTTCATTGCAGAAGCTACATCAACCTGTCTAGAGCTACTGCAAGCCCACCGTCTGCTTTTCTCACTCTCTTTCATCACTCCCATTCTCTTGCCCATATCCACTACCTCTCTCCTCTGCCTCTTTCATTGAACTTTCCATGCTCTGAGAAAAAAAATATATGTACAGATTTTCCCTCAAATCATCAACAGGACTGTAAATGCAAGGAGAGTGTCAGCACATCAAATCATTGAGAGGAAGTGGAAGCCAAACACTGCCTTATTACTGCCAAAAATACACATACAAAAAAGTACTATAGTATTACTTCTTGTTTGGACAGTACTATGATAATGCCATACATGATATTCTTTTTAAGTATTCTTGGAGTACCATGTAAATATCATGATAAAACACTTTACAATAAGTCCTCATTTGTAAACATTAATTAATGCATTAACTAACATGAACTAATGATGAACAATATATTTTTACAGCATTTATTAACATTTGTTATTGTTAGTTAATAAAAATGGTCATGTTCATGTTAGTTAAGAGTGCATTAACTAATGATAACAAATAAAACTTGATCATAAAAATGTATTAATAAAAGCTGATATTATCATTACCTGAGATTAATAAATTTATTGACAAAAATGTATTCCTTTATTCATTGTTAGTTCAAGTTAACTAATGTTAACAAATGAAACCTTATTGTAAAGTGTTACCAAAATTTAATAACATTTTAAAATTTAAAAGAAATTTTATCAATAAGGCTCTATTATGTTAACATTATTTACATTAAAATTATACATAATTTTTATAGTATTCGTTAATCTTGGTTAATATTAAATTCAACATGGCTAAAAATAAACAATATTATATTTATAAATAACATCATACATTAAGTAAAAGTAGTTTTTATAGTTAGTGCATGATACCTATTTCATTACCAATGTTAACAGACTGAATCTTTCCATTATTATTATTATTATTATTATTATTTATATGTATGAGTAAATAAATTGATCCCTTTGAAAAAAAAATCATTTCACATTAATAGACACAAAATGGATAGAGGTTACAAAACAGATTCAAACTCTAAATTCAGATTTCATGAGCTGCACATTCTATTTTAACATGCAAAATTGAGCTATTTCAATTCAGACAGGATTGAAATCAGAAAATATGTGAAATATTCAGAACAAAATAGTCCCATCCGTGTTTTGTCACTTTCCTAAACCCATTCAACCTATTTAAACATCTAAAGTTTGTTTCAAACTAAGCACTAACATCCATCAGCAACTACCTCCAAACCATAGCAATCAGAGTAGTGTATGTATTTGTGTGTGTGAGATAGAGAGAAATAGAGATGGGATGGCAGGTGGCTGTCGACACAGTGAAAACACAGCCCTGCGGAATTGTTGTGCCTCGCTGAGCACTACCACCCCCCCTCACACACACAAACATCCTTCATCACCACCTTCCTCTTCTGCCTCCTCCTCTCCTAGCCTTCATCAGAGAAGAGCCGTCAGCATTTACATTTCCCATCAGCCCCCGGAGACTTGCTATCATCACACAGCTTGGCTCAGTGACCCCCAGCTCCTATCTGCCATGTTTCTCCTCTATGTGAGTGCAAACACACACTCACACACACACTTGGATGGCACAGGCACTGGGGGATGGGGCGGCACAGGGTATAGCAACTGTAAAGCTAAATTATTGCCAATCAGATTTTGTTCACAGCTCAACTGTTAGACAAATTGCAGCTTGTGCTATTTGCCATGGGTCAGAGAGCTGAGTAATTTCATTTTAATAAGTCATATTTGACAGCAAGATGACACTACAAACACACACAGATATGTACATGTGTATCCATGTATCCCATCCACACTAATGCAAAAACAAAGAATTCTCTGACTTACTTCCTCCGGACAAGTTGTATGACTCAGCCAGAAAACTTTCCAGTCTCAAAAAGAAGCATTTCAGGCCTTGGTTCCACTGCAAAAGAAGAACTGAACTAAAACAGAAAGAAGGATAGATAGAACAGCAGAACGATACATGAAGGATGGACAGATATAACAACAGTACAACAGACAGATAGATAGATAGATAGATAGATAGATAGATAGATAGATAGATAGATAGATAGATAGATAGATAGATAGATAGATAGGATGTATGGATGGACAGACAGAATGATAGATAGAATGACAAACAGAACAATAAATAGAGAGATAGAATGATAGACAGGCGGTAGATACATAGTCAGAAGAACAGAATAGACAGACAGACAGACAGACAGACAGATAGATAGATAGATAGATAGATAGATAGATAGATAGATAGATAGATAGATAGATAAACGGATGGACGGATGGACGGATGGATGAACAGAATGAAAGAATGACAGATGGAACGACAATGAATGAATGGATGAATGAATGATGGATGATAGAACGATAGACAGAACGACAGATAGAAAATAGACAGAACAATAAAACAGATGGATGGATGGGTTGATGGATGGGTTGATGGATGGACGACAGAACAACAGAACAATAGATAGAACTACATAGAAAATAGATAGAACAATAAAAAAATAAAGCAAATGGATGGACAGATGGACGGACAGACAGATCAACAGAACGACAGATGGAACGACAGATGGACAGACAGAACAACGAATGGATGGATGGATGATAGAATGATAGCTAAGACGACAGAAGATAGATAGACAGACAGACAGACAGACAGACAGACAGACAGACAGACAGACAGATAGATAGATAGATAGATAGATAGATAGATAGATAGATAGATAGATAGATAGATAGATAGATAGATAGATAGATAGATAGATAGATAGATAGATAGATAGATAGATAGATAGATAGATGGATGGATGGATGGATGGATGGATGGACATAACGAAAGAACGACAGACACAACAACAGATGGACACAGAGCAATGAATGAATGGATGGATGATAGAACGATAGACAGAACAATATAAAACAATAAAACGATAAAGTGGATGGATGTACAGATGGAAGACAGATTTGATTTGTACTCTACTCTTTTCAGAAATGTTTGCAAAACAAGCAAAGAGCACCTTCAATTCTGCACCTATATTTCTGAAGCCTTTGTTTTATTTGGCTTATATTACAGTATATGTCTTCCGCTGCCCTTGAAAGGTCTTTATAAACCCAACAATGCACAATCAAACTCATCTCTACTGCAGACATAAATGGCGCTGTTGAATTTAAATAGCTCAGCTGGTAGCTGCCTGATTTATTTCATTTTATTTTAGTGAAAATACAGCCTCTCCGTCCACGCAGCCAATCTGAATTCTACACTGGCTGCACAGGAGGCAAGTTGATTAGATTAATATATATCTGAGCAAATAAACAACTTCTACCTTCAGGGCTTATGGTCGGTATTCCTTTAGAACTCCCCCGAAATCAAAGCGCTTGATATCCACAGCTGCCAAAATGGCATAAAAATCAGCTTCGGTATAAACACATCAGCCGTTCCAGGCAACGGCAGCACAGATGTACAGTAAAAGCAAATCTCAGAAGATAAAAAAAAAAATCATTTGGAAATAGACAGTAAATTTCTCTCTAAACTGGAATTGGACTCAAAGGGCTCGGCGTCCGCGGCCTGTCATGTTGTATAGCGGTATCTTTGAAGTCGCTCGTCAGTGGCGCTAGCAGAACCCACTTCTGAGGCCGGCTTCCCTTTCAAGTGTTCATCAAGTGTCCGGGTGTTGCTACATCTGCTGTGAAGCAGATAACCGGTGTGCCGTCATGGAATTCTATTAAATTCAACAATATTTTCTATGCTAAAACCATATTCATTAGAAGAGTTTGAGATTCCCTGCGTGAGGTATGTTACGACTATTAGCCTACTAGGGTTGGGTGATGTATTGAGTATTCATGATATATATATTTGTGAGGATTGTGCTGTCAGTATAAAATTAAGAAACATTGTGAATATGACAATTTTAATGTGACCTTTATTCGGCCATTAAGTCTCCTATAGACCGTGTCATTGTTTTGTGATCCCTCCTTGTCTGGCCACTTGAGAGTATGAGAGCGTTATGCAGCTTTTTTCTCTGACTCTCACTAATGTTCACAAAAATCTTTGTGATTTTTCATATGTTTTACATTATAATTTCGGGGTCATCAAGACTTTGTTTTTTGTTTTTAAGAAAATTAATAAAGACATTTTTGAAGAACAAAAGTGAAAAAATGTTTTACATTGTTACAATGTGAAAATTAAAAAAAATAATAATAATAATAATTCAAATAAATGCAGTTCTTTTGAAATGGAAGCTTATTTTAGCCACAGAATTTAAATATATAAATAGTGAAAAAGCTATAGTGGTTTTTATGATAAAGTAATAGTGGTTTTTATCTTTTTATCACAATTCTGAGAAAAAGAATGTATGAATTGTCAGATATAATCCCATAATTCTGTGTAAAAAGTGAGAGAGTTTACATCTTGCAATTCATTTTTTCTGCTACAGATTAAAAAATAAATAAAAAGGTAATTGCAACTTTTAAATTTCACAATTCTGAAGATGAAATGTTTATTGAGCACCAAATCAGCATATTAGAATGATTTCTGAAGGAACGTGATACTGAAGACTGAAGTAATGATGCTGAAAAATCAGCTTTGCCATCACAGGAATAAATTACAAAAATAGAAAAAACAGAAATACAAAATAAAAAAGAAAAGAAATTTAAAAATATTTTAGAACCATTTTCAAAAACATTAAATAATCTCACAGATCCCAAAACTTTGAAATAGTGTTGTAGTGTATAAGCAAAAATAAATAAATAAATAATAAATAACAATTTTTGTTGTTTGTTTTGTTTTTTAACTCAGAATTGTAAGATAGAATGTCGCAGTTATCTTGTTTTTTTTTTTGTTTTGTTTTTTACTCCATGGCAGAAACAAGCTTCTATAGTTTATATTCATTTAAGAATCTTGACAAAAAAGAAATGTATCACGATTTCCACAAAAAACGCTAACACAACTGTTTTCAACAGTTTTCAATAATAATAAGAAGAAGAAGATGAAATGTTTCTTGAGCACCAAATCAGCATATTAGAATGATTTCTGAAGGAACATGTGATACTGAAGACTGGAGTAATGATGCTGAAAAATCAGCTTTGCCATCACAGGAATAAATTATAGAAATAGAAAAAATAGTAATACAAAAAAAAAATAAAAATAGAAAACTGTTAAAAATATTTTAGAAACATTTTCAAAAACATTAAATAATCTCACAGACCTCTAGTGTGTAAAAAAATAAATAAATACAGTAAATAAATAATAATAATAATAATAATAATAATGATAAATAATAATACTCTGTTAACATTGGGATGTCCTAAGATTTAAAGTTGTTTTGCATACAGTATAGCAGAGCACAAATGACACTGTAGATGCAGCACACAGACCTGTACAACAGTGCTAAACCCAGGTCCTTCTGTTTGCCAAATATTTAGCCCTTGACAGCCTATTACCGCCTCCCACACAGTATAATTACACAAAGTGATTCCAAAGGGGAAAGAGGTAGGAGGTCCAGTATCTCGCAAAAAATAAAGACAACATTATCTTTTAATTAAATTCACATCATTTCACAAAAACGCGTTACTGTATCATTTGGGGCGTCCTTCTGACACTCTCCCCGGCGCCAAGCGGCTTTAACGGAAAACTCATTTTAAACTTAAATGTATTTCTTTTAAATAATCAGATCAAACTACAGATAATCAGTTCCACAGTACCTGGTAATTGAAAAACTGTTTAATCTGATGCTTTAATAGATTATTTCTTTGAAGCACCATTAAACCTGGTCTTTCAATCTAAAACTGATGCAAGAACTGCAGCAGCAAAATTTCACACACTTTTTTTTCTTAAAGGGATAGTTCACTCAAAAATGATTTACCCACACTCATGTCATCTGAAACCTGTATGACTTTTTTTTTTTCTTTTTTTTTACTCCAAAGGTCAACAGACGGTGCTGGTCATTCTTTTCCATGCAATTACAATGAATGATTAAGGATTCAGAAGTATCGTAGATTTGTTCCAAAACCATTTATGTGGTTTTTATTTTATTTTTGAGTGTACTATTCCTTTAAATGCAGTTCAAACACAGGCCGGGAAAGATGAGGCTGGGATTTTAATGGTAAAGGCTTACAGTAATGATGATGTAGATATTACCACTCCACGCTGCTATGATGAAGATCGGAGGCAGGCCGTGTAAAGCCAGCCCCCGCTCTTGTGATTGATAGCCCAGGTGGCAAGTCAAGGGGCTAAACACCACTAAAAATGCATAGACACTACACCCCACGCCCACCTCTCAGCAGTCATTCAGTGAGGCATACATCACCTTAATGAAAATGAGATGCTAATGCACTAATTAAAGAGCGGAGTGTGAGCCGACCCACTCTGAGGAGTTTCACTAGCTTTGGTTTTGCCATTGTGCCTCAGTTCTGGTCGAAAGAACCCGAAAATGAATTCCACAGGGGCACAGCCATGAGGACAGGAGAGAAATTCAACCTCTGATTCAACAAAAGTGGCATTTAATGGAGTGATGGGCCATTATGGGTCTCAAAGTAGCTAATGAGGTTAGAAAAAAAGACAAGAAGAACTGGACATAAATAAAAATGCTACTACAGGGCAGCACAAAAAAAAAAAAAAAATTCTTAAAAATCCCAATTCTATCCTTTTTATTTCCTATTTTCTAGTAAAATAAATAAATAAATATAAAAAAGTGCATAATATAATAAACTTTTCAGGGAACGTATCCTAACACAAGCATATTTGTCATACTTGGTTGGCAGAATTATTCACTTAATTTAAGAATAAAGTTAAAAACATTGCACAAAGCCTGTGCTAGTTTAAAAAAAAAAAAAACTTTCAGCATTCGAGAAACAGTTTATGAAAACAGCTTTATAAAAAAGGTTTATAAAATTAGATTTTTAACAACAAATTAATTTTAAAAATGAATGATTTTTTACTTGAAAACAAGTGAGTAAAGACTGATTTAAAACTCACAGACTTTTTTTCCTGTGAACCTGGGTAATTATACTTTGAGTTTTTTTGTTCTATAAATGAAAGAAATAGTTATTTACTCATTATTTATTCACCCTCATGTTGTTTCAAAGCCATTGGCTTCGTTTCCTTCTTTTGTTTTTCCCAGAAACCCACTGTCTGCATCCATTCCATAATGGGATCTGTAGATGCAACAAGTCAGGTTTGACATCACAATGTCATTGACAATTACATATCACGTGTTCAATCATAACATAACTATATGCAGACATTCAAATTAATGAGATATGAGTCACAGCCAAGAGGAAATTTATAAGTGAATAATAAATTCTTGGGTGAACTATCAATACTAAATGAAGCCTTCATATCACGGCTTTTTTTATTAGCCATAGTGTACTACAACACTGCTCAAACCAATCTTTCGTTAATCTATGATTTAAAAAAGTATAGATACATTCTCAGAGTCAGAGGGGACGATGAATCACGGATATGAAAATTTCTTTTGTCTCAAAGGTTTGTCTGAAAATTGGAATGCAAATTGTCTCTCTTCTCATTCTCAAGTCTCTGTATGGAGAGACCCACTCCAAGTTCTTCTCCAAGTCATAATCAGGTTCTGTTATGGGTTTACCCTCCGCTAAACATTATTGCTTTCTCTCATCTCCACCTGAACACAGAAGGTCAATGGTGTGCGAATAAGTGCGATTAATATGAAGCTTGCAAATGAGTCTGCTTTTGGACTAGAGAACAAAACCGAAGAGAGTCTCAGCTGACTCATACCCATACTACACGAATATGATGAAGGGCGTTAGCAATATGAGAACATTCGTTATAAAATATCTTGACCTATGAGAGAGAGAGACTAGGGCACTTTGTGTCCAAAATTTGATTTATTGCCCCTCATAAAATTCCACCCCCCACCCCTTACTGGACACCTGTTTGGACACCTGTTTGTACACCCCCCACCCATCTAAACGGGTCCATCTGTTTTTATTCAGTCCAGCGATCCGAAGGAATTTATGACTGTTTTTGGAAATGTGTTTTTGTGTGTGGGGATGTACAAACTGTTAAAACTATGTGCTTTAAACTTTAAATTGTGAAACGGTGTTAAATGGGATAAAAGGGAAGTTTTTATTAAAGTTTTTTTCACACACACGTCAAGAAAAAAAAAAAAAAATCTGTAAAACAAGTCAAGACGAGCTAGCATTGTTAAAACAATTTACACTAGTTAGAGTTTTGTTACAAGTTAAATAAAAAGAAGCAGAAGTGAACGTGTTCGTTCATCTAAAACAAAAACGTATCAGGAGCGTTCGTTAAACAATACGGCAGTTTTTCTGTTTCAATTTAAAAAAGGTAGGTTAGAGTTTGTTATACGTTAAGTAAAGTAGCTACTGAACGACTTACCGTGAAAAAACAAAAATTATGAGATCGTTAAAACAACAGCATAAGATACTCGTCAAAATCTACGTTGCACTTTTAAAAAAAAAAAGCTAACGTATACAAAGTAGCTGACCGACTTACCATGATCTAAAAGAAAAAAAAGCATGAAGCGAACGTTAAGCAATAAGATACTTGTCAAAATCTTGTAACATTACACTTTAAAAGCTAGTTAAACAAAAGAAAAGAATCGCGTAGGCCTATCTTGCAGTGATCTAAAACAAAAATATCAGACCGTTAAGTAAGCTACTCGTCAAAATCTTGTAAGATTACAATTTAAAAGCTAGAGTTTGTTACAAGTTAAAGAAAATAGAGTCGACTTATCTTACCATCTTCTAAAACAAAAAAGTATCTGACACGTTCGTTAAGTAAGATACTTGTCAAAATCTTGTAAGATTACACTTTAAAAGCTAGTTAAACAAAAGCAAAAGAACCGCGTAGGCCTATCTTGCAGTGATCTAAAACAAAAATATCAGACCGTTAAGTAAGCTACTCGTCAAAATCTTGTAAGATTACAATTTTAAAGCTAGCGTTTGTTACAAGTTAGAAAAGAAAAGAAGGGAAAAAAATAGCTGTGATCTAAAATAAATAAATAAATAAAAAGAGTAGACTATCTTACGCTGCTACATCCTCACAGGACCGTGTCAAACTCAGAATGAGTTTAGGAGCGCTGAGGTCAGACCACACCTACATCACCGCCCCTAACACCTTAAGGAGAGACCGACGCAAAGATTTAAAACAATTAAACAAAGTAATGTTTTAACATTAGAACGAAGGTTATTTTTAATAAATCTTTTAAATTTCTTAATTAATGAAACCATTCAGCCTAAAACTTTTCACTTTAAAAATAGGTTAGCCTACACAAGTTTTATTGTAAACATTCAACTCTAAGCCGTAGGAAAATGTTGTTTGTCTTGTTTTATTTTATTTAAGTAGCATGAATCCTTTATTTACACTTCTATTTTTGACAATCTTAAAACTTGCGGTGGGGCATATCAGTTTGAAGACGTATACACCATAGTTACAATATCAAGATGACTCAGAACGGTAACATCCGGGCCCCAGTCAAACCACACCTACAACCGTCCCCTACACCGGAGGAGAGACCGCGAAGACTTATTTTTAATAAATCTTTTAAATTTCTTAATTAATGAAACCATTCAGCCTAAAACTTTTCACTTTAAAAATAGGTTAGCCTATACAAGTTTTCTTCTAAACAATCACATCTAAGGCACAGGCTAGTTATTCACACTTAATTCACCTATTCTTTTAATCGACCTTTGATTTTTGTCAAGTTTAAGACTTCTGGCGTGCTATATAACCCAGACTTTTTTTCACTTTAAGAATTGTTACACAACTTTTTCCTTATAAAAATCACCTCTAAGCCACAGGAAAAATGTTGTTTGTTTTGTTTTGTTTGATTTAATTTTATTTAGTTATTCACACTTAATATGGTTATTCCTTTAATCGGTCTTTTGGTTTTTTATCAATCTTAAAACTAGCGATGTGGTATAACAGTTAAAACGCACGTATGCGCGTACAAATATCTAACAGGAATGAAACCAAATGTTTTCGGTTCATACCGCGTAATAAATCAAGACAGGATTTCTCTTTGATTTTCTTGCAGTAAGACTTCTTATCAGTTGAAACAGACGTAGAAAGTGTAAACTTTTACAACATTCCACGAAATACAAGATATCGCGGCTCACGCATCGCAATGAAGCGAGAGAAGGTTTGAAGATGGCGTGCAGAATTTGTGGCGCTGTGCTATAGGGTAGCCTATCGGTTAAAACACATTCACGCAGCCTACAAATATTTAACAAGAATGAAACACATGTTTTTGTTTCATACCGCGTAATAAAATCAACACAGTATTCCTCTTTGATTTCTCGCCGTAACACTTGGGGTGTGTTATCTATCAGCTGAAACAGATGCACAACGTCTAAACTTTTACAACATACTACGAAATGCAAATATCTCGTCTCGCGCAGTGCAACGAAACAAGAACGCGATGGACGTCTGGGATGAATGATTATGCGTTCATACCGCCGTACTGTTTTTCAAAAGATTGTAAAAACATCTAAATTAATTTTATGGGGTTGTTTTATAATTGTAATCTAGTGAGTTTGGAGGGATCTGGCGATTTGAACGGCGGTGTTGTGTCAGACAAAGTTCAGAGATCAAAACAGATATTTCTTCTAAGATGTTCACTGATTAAAGTATGTCCATTGCACCCTTCTTTTACAACATGCACCTGTGAGTGCGGCGGGGTCTTCCGGTCCTGGTGAACTTTTTGCCTAAAATTCAGTGATCAAAGGACACCATTTATGGCATGCACCTGCAAAGTTCAGTGACCGGTCAAAGGGTGTGTGGCCTTTTGAACCTTTTTACGACACATATCTGGTGAAGTTAAAACAAGATGACGAAAAGCAGCATGAAGTTAAGTTTTGAAGTTAATCTTTCTAAAACCGCGATGCTCTAAAGCAAGGATTAGAAGTCCTCTGATGAATGCAAAGGTGGTTACAAAAATTTTTCTTTATGAATTAGACCTAAATTAGACTAAAAATTAGACGCCATAAGGTTGTCTGCAACAAAAGTACATCCTAAACAAGGTGCTACAAATGTCTCACAGGATCTTTACAGCAGATTAGACTTTCTTTTCCACTTTAAAAATGTTATTATTAACCGTGGGGGTTTAAATGCAGCATTATTTTTCACAGTATAATGTTTTATTTTATTAAAATAAAAACAACTGTGTCTTTATAGGTTTATTTTACTAAGATTTGATCAAATAGTTGACAGAGCAAATAATTCAAATAGTTGATAAGTCCAATTTATCAACCCGCCTGATGTGTCTGACGGTTTGTGACAAATATCTTACTGATACAGATGTGTTAAGAGTTTAAGCGTGTGTAAAACACGTGCAAAGTTCAATATTACTGTTAAAAATAGTTTAATAAAGTACAAACACTCGCATAAAAAACAAACATACACACACACACACACACACACACGCACACACACACACACTAAAACAATCCCTGCAGTTAAACATTTAAACTTTTACGATGTCGCATAAAAACCTTTTACAAATAAAAACTTTTAGCATCACACTGGGTATCTCTACAAGACGATGGAAAGCAGTATGATTAAACGATGTAACTTTTGTTTTAACAAATAAGTTAAGTTTTGTAGATTTTAGATCTTTCACACCTAAAACCATGATGAGGATCAGAAGTTGTCAAATGATCCTCTGATGAATGCAATGCGCTTACAGAGATTTTTCTTTATGAATTAGATCTAAAATAGACTAAAATTAGCTGTTGTAATGTTGTTTACAACAAAAGAGCGTCTTAAACAAGGTGCAAAAAATGTCTCATCTTTACAACAGATTAGACTTTCTTTCTCACTTGAAAAATGGTATTATTAACCATGCTGTTTAAAATACAACATATTTATTTTTTCACACTATAATGTTTTATTTTATTAAAATAAAAACAACAGGGTCTTTATAGTTTTATTTTACTACGATTTGATCAAATAATTGATATAAGAAACAATCAAATATTTGACAAGTCCATCTTATCACCCAAGCTGATGTGTCTTACGGTTCGTGATGACATTAATATCTTACTGAAACAGATGTGTTAAGATGTTACGTATGTGTCAAATGTGTGTAAAGTTCAATATTACTGTTAAAAATAATTTAAAAGGCCATTTTTAACTTTCATATAGGATTCACAACCACACTCAGTTGCTTTTTGTGTAACAGACCCCCCACCCCAGGACAGATGAAAATAGAATGTATGAAAGACTTTTCTTTTAAGATATTATAATGACAGACTAAAAACTTTAGGTTGATTAAAACAACCCGGGGTCGTGCATTTCTCTTGAATATGTATACAGTGACCAGTGAGTACATGAAACATTATTGTACGCTTGTAGGATGCCTGTAGTTTGTAGTTAATCACATCTTTAACCTAAAACATTTTTCATTCAAACTAGCTCACGCACGTAGCTTTCTCAGACACCCCACAAACTGCCAACAACATTCTTAAGTTTGTTTTATCATTTACCTGCAGCTGAAACCCTATAATGAAATTATTTATGCATTATTACAAGTATGGATGATGAAAGAGGTCATTAACTTGTTTAACACTAAAAATGTGAACAATATCACTTAAGACTAGTTTGACAAACAAGGGTACGCTCATAAAACAAGCCTGGACCCAATTTGAAGCATTCTAACAAGAAGTACAACCATTGCAGAAAATGTATTATAGCACCGCAGTAAGATGTGTGATCGACCACCTTATCAGATGTTCAACATATTATTACAAGGTCCCCTGCTTACCTAGTTTATGATGAAACTAGAAAATACAGGCGTGAGCTAACAGTCATTAAAAATACTGGTAACGTTCAATTAGATGAAGACATGCAGAGGTAGCGAACACAACAAACTTGGGGTCGTGAAGCAAACTGTCTTAACACAACACACGTTCTCCAGAATGGTGCTGATGGCGGGTTCATAATTTCACGACGAAGACAGACTGAATATTCAGATAGCAGATGGGACTGACTGACTTTTTCTTAAGATTTGATTTCAAGAACACACAACCGAATCCTAATGCTATTTCACGAAATAACACAACAACGGTTGCTCCGTTTCAACATATACATGTCAAGTATGTTTTACCATGAGTATATCGTATTCTTCGTATATATATTTGTTTAGGCTAAATACGTTTTAACAATTATTTTTGTTTTTGTTTTTACAAAGATGTTAAATTGAAGGCGTGTGACTAATACCTCATTCAAACGTCACGGACTTTCAGGTCTGTGAACTACAATACCCAGCATGCACCTCAGACTTCAAACATGGCCGTCGGGGATCCATATCCCAAAATGCTCATACGTGACAGAGCTCTAAATCTTCGGACTTCTGATTATACGCACGCTCAGATACCCTATATAAAAAGACTCGCATTTCTACACTTTTTGTGAAGAATACGCGTCTTCCGTGTTGTGATGTTACAATCCCTTTAGTTGTTTATTTATTTATTTATTTTTTTGTACGATCTCTGTTAGTGATGCAAAGTCTGATTCATTTCCGCGAATCGATTCTTTCCCACAGTTCGGTTCAACGAAAGGGTTCATAGTCTCCTTAAGTCGTCTCGCGGTGATGTCAGTGTACATCTGTTTTCTAACAACTCGGGGTTATTTTATATCAGTGAAACATCCAAATAAATTTAACCGTGTGAATGCGTATCGTCTTTTGTTCATTTAACCTGATGATGTTTGTGGTCACGGTTTCATTCATCGATCCTTCATGTCGGGTACGAGTCACGACCGAAGGATATCGAATAGCCTACACATAAACGTGGATGTGTTCTACATCTCTAAAGTATAAGCCTGTAGAAAGAATAAACCAATAAACCTTATAAACCCGTTGATTTGGCTTAACAACTTTAAAATATAATCTGCATGCGCGATAAACCACACTCTTAAAAATCGATAACGTAGGTAATATGTGTAAAAGGACTGATAACATATTAACGTGATGTTTTGGTTCGTGTCTTACACAACTGTGCGTTACTGAACGTTTTTATTAAGTTTTAATATAAAAGATAATAGTTTGTTAACAATTTAGATGCTTTTATTATGAAATCACACAAAGAACCGCTGAAGTACGTACTGTTTGTTAACATGGAATTAGTTGAAATAATACCATGTGCTCATTTAACTGCTTTATTTACAGTATGCTGAATATTACACTCTTAAACAGGAACATTAAAACATTTCAAACTTGTTAAACGATCACTTCAATACATTCCTCTTATGAAAATGCTTTATAAAACATTTATCAAATACTATAAAACTCATATCCGTTAAGCGCTGTCAAATAGAATCTTGTCTGCAAGTTCACAACATGTGAATTACCAACAAGTTCTCAAACAGAAACATACTTACACCAAACTTGAAAATATGTTCAAAACACATAAATATCCATCACGCATGTAGTTCATACACCGATCTAACGCATTCTGCACACCTTAAAACGATACATTCAATCAAAAACCTGGCCAAAAGACAGACAGACAGACAAAACCTCAATGATAGCTGAGATGGATCGAGAGGGAGGACAAAATAATTATTCTTCACCACGGTAACATAGTTGGGGGTTCAGAGAAATTTGATATCCTTACTGTAGATTTTCTTAATATTCTTTATTCTAGTTATTATTTTCCTCTTATTCATAAACCTACAAGAGTTAAGGAAAATTCAACAAATTTGACAATTTCTCTAAGTGAAGAAATTAAATCTGGTGTTTTATATTCAGACTTGTCTGATCATTTACCGATATTGCATAATTCTGTAATTAGGGTTAACAGGATTGAACTCTCAAAAGAAATACAACAACAGAATTGATTTTTATTGATCAATTAAATGACAGCCCTTCTACACGACACTGCTTAGGACTAAACAAATGATATTTCTTTTAGGTGATCTTTCTTGTCTGACTACGATGTGGGGTCACAAGACGAACCGAGTGGAAACGCTATTTTCTTTGCACGCGTCTCTAAACATGTCTTTAATAAATAAATCACAGATGTCATGTGGTTAATTCATTGAAAGGTGCACGTTTTTGACCATTTTAGATGGTCTGCTCCAGCACACAGACACATGTTTTAGGTATTCATCTGACCAAAAGGTTTGATCCTGGGGAAACACGCACAACGGCAGCTCTTTGCTCACAGGGGATGTAGCGTAGGGGATGTTAATATTTAAATTGTTGAGGTCTTGTTTCCACGTGTCGGCTGTTGGTCGGGTGCTGAGATGGGGGTGTTGCACTCAAAAGCGGTAAAGGTGGGTCTGCGGGGTGTGGTTTGTTCAAAGAGAAATAGTTCTCACAGAATAGTTCTCACAGAAAGTAAGGGTATTGTATGGTAGATCGGGAAACTTGTTGTACGCAGACTGATCATTTAACTTGACCGAAACAGTTCGTCTATCGTCGGAAAAATGGTGTTTAACAGAGGCGCGTCGCTCCGATCGAAATATAGATTCGTTTTGCAGCACCCGAAAGGGTTGTCCTCGGGAATGGGAAAGTCACGGTCATACTCAGAGTCAGTTTCATCAGAGTCAGTCTCATCAGAGTCTGACTCGTCGCTGCTTTGAGACAAAAAGTTTTTTTCAGATTCCTCGCGACGTTTATTTACCATCATGAGATGTCATGTGCGTATGTCTCTAAACAATAGTTAGGTAAACAACTTACAGTTGATAAGTCATTTTAAGCGAAAGGCGGAATGATTCATGTCGTTTTTATTCTGTCCACACCAATACTTTGATACCGGTGTTTTAGGTCTGACCCAGAAAGCAAATGTCTTAATATTTTGTTCTTCTTTTTATGAAAACATGCGATAAGCAGTTTTTGTCCTCATCTGCATTATACCGACACGTTTTAACATGTCATAATTTCCGATAGTTAGTTAGCAAATGCGATTGTTTATTACTGAGATAAGTCACATCAGAGCTGCATTCTAGTTTATATTTTTCATCTGCTTACATGTTTAATGGCGCTACTGTTCTAGATCTCGTCACACCGTTGTGAGATATAAACAGTAAACACATCGTTTCAACAGCCTTCTCTGCTCCATTCACTCCTGAAAGAAGAGCGATGTCGGTAACACCGCCAAGAAGTTCTGTTGAAACGATGTAGAAAACATTGTAGAAACCTTATTTAAATAACAAATTCTGAATGTAGGCGGGCCAAACAACCGAGGAAAGTAACGCCTTCAACGGCGTGCGCTTTAACGCATGATATTATCTCTTAAATTATTAGATGATTTATAATAATACTAGTTTGTGAGAACCTCTGATAGTTTTTAATTTTTCAAATCAATTTTCTAAAAAGAAATGATGAAAATAATGATCGAGAAACGGTCTGGTATCTTATATAAACTAGGATAGTGTTAATAATATAACGTAAATGTCTCGAATGAAGACGCAATATTTTATTAAATCAACCAAATTCGCAGAAATATTGACTTATATGAACAAAGATTATGCTAACGATCCAAAGCCTATAACGCCATAAGCGTAGGCCTAACAATTACAATTAGGCGGGAAAATAAGATAAGGGTGGTGAAACTGCGGTAAACAAATTCAAACAGAAAGAGCGAACAAATCATAGAAAGATATAAAATTGTTCTGGTTTCAAAGTGTAAGGTAATGAAGAAATTTACTGTTTATATCTCACAACGGTGTGACGAGATCTAGAACAGTAGCGCCATTAAACATGTAAGCAGATGAAAAATATAAACTAGAATGCAGCTCTGATGTGACTTATCTCAGTAATAAACAATCGCATTTGCTAACTAACTATCGGAAATTATGACATGTTAAAACGTGTCGGTATAATGCAGATGAGGACAAAAACTGCTTATCGCATGTTTTCATAAAAAGAAGAACAAAATATTAAGACATTTGCTTTCTGGGTCAGACCTAAAACACCGGTATCAAAGTATTGGTGTGGACAGAATAAAAACGACATGAATCATTCCGCCTTTCGCTTAAAATGACTTATCAACTGTAAGTTGTTTACCTAACTATTGTTTAGAGACATACGCACATGACATCTCATGATGGTAAATAAACGTCGCGAGGAATCTGAAAAAAACTTTTTGTCTCAAAGCAGCGACGAGTCAGACTCTGATGAGACTGACTCTGATGAAACTGACTCTGAGTATGACCGTGACTTTCCCATTCCCGAGGACAACCCTTTCGGGTGCTGCAAAACGAATCTATATTTCGATCGGAGCGACGCGCCTCTGTTAAACACCATTTTTCCGACGATAGACGAACTGTTTCGGTCAAGTTAAATGATCAGTCTGCGTACAACAAGTTTCCCGATCTACCATACAATACCCTTACTTTCTGTGAGAACTATTCTGTGAGAACTATTTCTCTTTGAACAAACCACACCCCGCAGACCCACCTTTACCGCTTTTGAGTGCAACACCCCCATCTCAGCACCCGACCAACAGCCGACACGTGGAAACAAGACCTCAACAATTTAAATATTAACATCCCCTACGCTACATCCCCTGTGAGCAAAGAGCTGCCGTTGTGCGTGTTTCCCCAGGATCAAACCTTTTGGTCAGATGAATACCTAAAACATGTGTCTGTGTGCTGGAGCAGACCATCTAAAATGGTCAAAAACGTGCACCTTTCAATGAATTAACCACATGACATCTGTGATTTATTTATTAAAGACATGTTTAGAGACGCGTGCAAAGAAAATAGCGTTTCCACTCGGTTCGTCTTGTGACCCCACATCGTAGTCAGACAAGAAAGATCACCTAAAAGAAATATCATTTGTTTAGTCCTAAGCAGTGTCGTGTAGAAGGGCTGTCATTTAATTGATCAATAAAAATCAATTCTGTTGTTGTATTTCTTTTGAGAGTTCAATCCTGTTAACCCTAATTACAGAATTATGCAATATCGGTAAATGATCAGACAAGTCTGAATATAAAACACCAGATTTAATTTCTTCACTTAGAGAAATTGTCAAATTTGTTGAATTTTCCTTAACTCTTGTAGGTTTATGAATAAGAGGAAAATAATAACTAGAATAAAGAATATTAAGAAAATCTACAGTAAGGATATCAAATTTCTCTGAACCCCCAACTATGTTACCGTGGTGAAGAATAATTATTTTGTCCTCCCTCTCGATCCATCTCAGCTATCATTGAGGTTTTGTCTGTCTGTCTGTCTTTTGGCCAGGTTTTTGATTGAATGTATCGTTTTAAGGTGTGCAGAATGCGTTAGATCGGTGTATGAACTACATGCGTGATGGATATTTATGTGTTTTGAACATATTTTCAAGTTTGGTGTAAGTATGTTTCTGTTTGAGAACTTGTTGGTAATTCACATGTTGTGAACTTGCAGACAAGATTCTATTTGACAGCGCTTAACGGATATGAGTTTTATAGTATTTGATAAATGTTTTATAAAGCATTTTCATAAGAGGAATGTATTGAAGTGATCGTTTAACAAGTTTGAAATGTTTTAATGTTCCTGTTTAAGAGTGTAATATTCAGCATACTGTAAATAAAGCAGTTAAATGAGCACATGGTATTATTTCAACTAATTCCATGTTAACAAACAGTACGTACTTCAGCGGTTCTTTGTGTGATTTCATAATAAAAGCATCTAAATTGTTAACAAACTATTATCTTTTATATTAAAACTTAATAAAAACGTTCAGTAACGCACAGTTGTGTAAGACACGAACCAAAACATCACGTTAATATGTTATCAGTCCTTTTACACATATTACCTACGTTATCGATTTTTAAGAGTGTGGTTTATCGCGCATGCAGATTATATTTTAAAGTTGTTAAGCCAAATCAACGGGTTTATAAGGTTTATTGGTTTATTCTTTCTACAGGCTTATACTTTAGAGATGTAGAACACATCCACGTTTATGTGTAGGCTATTCGATATCCTTCGGTCGTGACTCGTACCCGACATGAAGGATCGATGAATGAAACCGTGACCACAAACATCATCAGGTTAAATGAACAAAAGACGATACGCATTCACACGGTTAAATTTATTTGGATGTTTCACTGATATAAAATAACCCCGAGTTGTTAGAAAACAGATGTACACTGACATCACCGCGAGACGACTTAAGGAGACTATGAACCCTTTCGTTGAACCGAACTGTGGGAAAGAATCGATTCGCGGAAATGAATCAGACTTTGCATCACTAACAGAGATCGTACAAAAAAATAAATAAATAAATAAACAACTAAAGGGATTGTAACATCACAACACGGAAGACGCGTATTCTTCACAAAAAGTGTAGAAATGCGAGTCTTTTTATATAGGGTATCTGAGCGTGCGTATAATCAGAAGTCCGAAGATTTAGAGCTCTGTCACGTATGAGCATTTTGGGATATGGATCCCCGACGGCCATGTTTGAAGTCTGAGGTGCATGCTGGGTATTGTAGTTCACAGACCTGAAAGTCCGTGACGTTTGAATGAGGTATTAGTCACACGCCTTCAATTTAACATCTTTGTAAAAACAAAAACAAAAATAATTGTTAAAAGGTATTTAGCCTAAACAAATATATATACGAAGAATACGATATACTCATGGTAAAACATACTTGACATGTATATGTTGAAACGGAGCAACCGTTGTTGTGTTATTTCGTGAAATAGCATTAGGATTCGGTTGTGTGTTCTTGAAATCAAATCTTAAGAAAAAGTCAGTCAGTCCCATCTGCTATCTGAATATTCAGTCTGTCTTCGTCGTGAAATTATGAACCCGCCATCAGCACCATTCTGGAGAACGTGTGTTGTGTTAAGACAGTTTGCTTCACGACCCCAAGTTTGTTGTGTTCGCTACCTCTGCATGTCTTCATCTAATTGAACGTTACCAGTATTTTTAATGACTGTTAGCTCACGCCTGTATTTTCTAGTTTCATCATAAACTAGGTAAGCAGGGGACCTTGTAATAATATGTTGAACATCTGATAAGGTGGTCGATCACACATCTTACTGCGGTGCTATAATACATTTTCTGCAATGGTTGTACTTCTTGTTAGAATGCTTCAAATTGGGTCCAGGCTTGTTTTATGAGCGTACCCTTGTTTGTCAAACTAGTCTTAAGTGATATTGTTCACATTTTTAGTGTTAAACAAGTTAATGACCTCTTTCATCATCCATACTTGTAATAATGCATAAATAATTTCATTATAGGGTTTCAGCTGCAGGTAAATGATAAAACAAACTTAAGAATGTTGTTGGCAGTTTGTGGGGTGTCTGAGAAAGCTACGTGCGTGAGCTAGTTTGAATGAAAAATGTTTTAGGTTAAAGATGTGATTAACTACAAACTACAGGCATCCTACAAGCGTACAATAATGTTTCATGTACTCACTGGTCACTGTATACATATTCAAGAGAAATGCACGACCCCGGGTTGTTTTAATCAACCTAAAGTTTTTAGTCTGTCATTATAATATCTTAAAAGAAAAGTCTTTCATACATTCTATTTTCATCTGTCCTGGGGTGGGGGGTCTGTTACACAAAAAGCAACTGAGTGTGGTTGTGAATCCTATATGAAAGTTAAAAATGGCCTTTTAAATTATTTTTAACAGTAATATTGAACTTTACACACATTTGACACATACGTAACATCTTAACACATCTGTTTCAGTAAGATATTAATGTCATCACGAACCGTAAGACACATCAGCTTGGGTGATAAGATGGACTTGTCAAATATTTGATTGTTTCTTATATCAATTATTTGATCAAATCGTAGTAAAATAAAACTATAAAGACCCTGTTGTTTTTATTTTAATAAAATAAAACATTATAGTGTGAAAAAATAAATATGTTGTATTTTAAACAGCATGGTTAATAATACCATTTTTCAAGTGAGAAAGAAAGTCTAATCTGTTGTAAAGATGAGACATTTTTTGCACCTTGTTTAAGACGCTCTTTTGTTGTAAACAACATTACAACAGCTAATTTTAGTCTATTTTAGATCTAATTCATAAAGAAAAATCTCTGTAAGCGCATTGCATTCATCAGAGGATCATTTGACAACTTCTGATCCTCATCATGGTTTTAGGTGTGAAAGATCTAAAATCTACAAAACTTAACTTATTTGTTAAAACAAAAGTTACATCGTTTAATCATACTGCTTTCCATCGTCTTGTAGAGATACCCAGTGTGATGCTAAAAGTTTTTATTTGTAAAAGGTTTTTATGCGACATCGTAAAAGTTTAAATGTTTAACTGCAGGGATTGTTTTAGTGTGTGTGTGTGTGCGTGTGTGTGTGTGTGTGTGTGTGTATGTTTGTTTTTTATGCGAGTGTTTGTACTTTATTAAACTATTTTTAACAGTAATATTGAACTTTGCACGTGTTTTACACACGCTTAAACTCTTAACACATCTGTATCAGTAAGATATTTGTCACAAACCGTCAGACACATCAGGCGGGTTGATAAATTGGACTTATCAACTATTTGAATTATTTGCTCTGTCAACTATTTGATCAAATCTTAGTAAAATAAACCTATAAAGACACAGTTGTTTTTATTTTAATAAAATAAAACATTATACTGTGAAAAATAATGCTGCATTTAAACCCCCACGGTTAATAATAACATTTTTAAAGTGGAAAAGAAAGTCTAATCTGCTGTAAAGATCCTGTGAGACATTTGTAGCACCTTGTTTAGGATGTACTTTTGTTGCAGACAACCTTATGGCGTCTAATTTTTAGTCTAATTTAGGTCTAATTCATAAAGAAAAATTTTTGTAACCACCTTTGCATTCATCAGAGGACTTCTAATCCTTGCTTTAGAGCATCGCGGTTTTAGAAAGATTAACTTCAAACTTAACTTCATGCTGCTTTTCGTCATCTTGTTTTAACTTCACCAGATATGTGTCGTAAAAAGGTTCAAAAGGCCACACACCCTTTGACCGGTCACTGAACTTTGCAGGTGCATGCCATAAATGGTGTCCTTTGATCACTGAATTTTAGGCAAAAAGTTCACCAGGACCGGAAGACCCCGCCGCACTCACAGGTGCATGTTGTAAAAGAAGGGTGCAATGGACATACTTTAATCAGTGAACATCTTAGAAGAAATATCTGTTTTGATCTCTGAACTTTGTCTGACACAACACCGCCGTTCAAATCGCCAGATCCCTCCAAACTCACTAGATTACAATTATAAAACAACCCCATAAAATTAATTTAGATGTTTTTACAATCTTTTGAAAAACAGTACGGCGGTATGAACGCATAATCATTCATCCCAGACGTCCATCGCGTTCTTGTTTCGTT